>CM031382.1:6319419-6377267 GCA_018290095.1 Polypedilum vanderplanki | reverse complement strand
AAGGAAAATCGAGTCAAAAACTTGAGGTCCAAATTGAAGTAGTGTCAGGTAAGAAAGAAATAAATAAAAAAAACTTATATTTTTTTTTATATTAATAATATAAAATTTTATTTCAATAGGTCTCTATTGCATTAGTGATTTGCCGTTCCCGAGCAACGAATTTCGGAACGGGAAACGGGAAGGGAATTACCACGAATAATTGTCATACAAAATGATCCTATGAAAATTTACAAAATCATACGAACTATGATTTCTTCGATCATATTTTGCATTTTATTATTGAAAAGCAACATAAGAGATTGTTAGAAAAATACTTTAAGAACAATAATGAAAATTATAAAATTTTCTGCTAATTTTTTCTTTATGGACAGAAAAATAGAATGAATGATGGTATTTTATACTAAAACAGTAATCTAAATTAAAGCTCTCTGAAGAACGAACAGAATTTTATAATCGATTTTATTTTTCAAATAAAAAATTTTTACAAACAAAATTTGCGCGCTGAAGGCGCCACTCCGCAAAAATAATAAAGATATTAAATTTTAAAAAATTTCCATGAAAAAATTATTTATTAAGAAATAAAATTATTTTTTTATCTTTTCTTTATTCTCACTAATGAAGAAGACTTTAAATGAAAGATTAGAAAATATTCAACATTCATTTCTCGCGTGTATCATTTTGTCAGAATAATTTATTAGCTGAACATAATTCATGGTACTTTGTTTATATTGAAAATGAAAAAATTTATGAAAAATTTAACAAAAAATTTCGATGAAACAAAAACATTTTTCAAATTCAACTTTTCAGATTTCACTTGTTACCTGTCCTATGATAGGTTCAAACAAAATAATTTATCTCAAAAGGTGATAAATAAATTTCTAACTTTTAGTTTATTTTACTAAATAGAGAATATCTTTTATTTAAATGAATCAAAACATAAGAATTTGTTTCAGCAAATAAGTGAGAAAGTTCTAAAAAAAGCAAGGGCTGAGAATCTTTTGATCACCCATCAAGATACCTTTGTTTTTCGAAAAACAAAAAATTTTAGAAATGACCTTTAAATGACTTCAATTCTAAAACGTAACACGAATATATGCATCCTTCTGAATTTCATTTCTAATGCTCATAGCTTTCTTTTAAGCTATCAATAAAATTTTTATGGTATTAATTAAAGAGAAGATCACGGTATAAAAAAATACAAAATATCAAAAAATAACAAAAAGATATCAAAAGAGTCTCAGGCCTTGAAAAAGTGAGAAAAAAAAAAATCTATACCGTGATAGAATAATTTACCATATTTTTCATCATTTTTATTTTGATAGAATGAAAAATTATGAAATTATTGAATTTTTTACAAAATTTTCAAAGAAAGTTGAAATTTGTATGGGAAATTTGCATTTCTCAAAATTTTCGGAATTCCCGTTCCGAAATTGAAATTTCGGGAACCCGGGAATTCCCGTTCCCGATTTCCCGTTTTCCCGGGAATTCCCGTTCCCGTTCCCGAAGTGAGAACCCCTAATTGCATTAGTTGAATCTTTTCTACTTAATAAAATTCCAAATTCTTTGATCATCAATGATTGGGCAAATATTATAAGAGAAAGAGGAAATTATTTATATCGACTCGGAGTGAAAAGAGCAGTTGATGATGATATTGATGCAAGGGGATTTGTAGAAATTTCTGCCATTTGGGACGAGCGAACACCAAAACAAGAAAACGTTTTATATCTCAGACAAAATCTTCGTGTAAAATTTGAAACTTCACATACCGCAGCTGTTGAGAATGGAAATTTTATTGAACTAGCACATTATAGGCAGAGCTTTGGTGATATAAGCATTCGAGATACTTTACCACAATATTTGGAGAATCGTAATCATGCCATAATTTTTTCTGAAAGACAAGGTCACTACGTGTGCATAATCAAAGTCGATGCATCAAGCAATATTGCTATTGCATTGATATTGATGGACTTGAGAAATTTAGAATTCTATATTATGCAAATGTTAAGCACGCAGCTGATGACCTTCAAGAATTTGTTGGTGAAAATGAACGATGGAGTTTGCATTTCTTAGAAATAATTCAAGATGGGCAAATTGATTTTGTTTTAAAAGAAGTAACAACAAAAAAACTTGAAATTGTTGACATCTCAAGCAACAGTGATGAAGAAGATGATTTTGAAACGATCGATTTAATTAGTGATTGTAGTGACGAGGAAGATGAATCCATAGATGTTGATCAAGCAGAATCTGATCAAGGTACAAATGAAAAAGTTGACAAATATCATCCAGATGCAATTTGGGCATCGAGCATTGATTTAGTTGAAGGCGCCGATGATATTCGTGATAAAGTAGAGAATTACTGGTTCGAAAGATTTTTTGAAAGATCACGGGAAATGCCTATGCCAGCATTAGAAAATGAAAATAAATGTATTGTGGAACAATGTGGATTGGTTGCATCTGATCGTAGAATGTGTTCCTTTCATAGATCCATAAGCTTCACTTTGGCAAACATCACAAAAGGTCGTTTATGTCCAGTAGAAAACTGTAATAGACGATTATCTCTGGGAATGAAATTTTGTCATACACACAAACGAATTAAAGCAAAAGATGATGGAGTTGAAATCACTGATGCAATGATTGAAAATTATGCAGAAGACGCAAGAATTATTGGAGCGGAAATTGCCGAAGAATTAGCTGAAGAAACAAAAAAAAATCCAAAGCAGAGAAAATATATCGGAATGTCTTGTAAAGACCTTAAAGAAAGGCTTCGTAATCACGAACATAAAGATTATTCTTCGTGCCGTATTTTGAGAGAATTTGACAATTTGTGGCTGCTACGTGATGTTGAGTTTGAAACTATCCGTCAATATAGTGCACTGGTCGGCACAAAATATTTGCGTAATGTTGTTGCTGGCGGAATTTATTATAATCATATTATGAATCAATCTGGAATTTTATATGTACTAAATTTTGATAATGAAGTTGATCCAAACCCCGATATTAAAGGACCTAATCAAAACTTTGATGTACAAGACTGGTCAATAATTAAAAAAAAAATGTGCCAAAATACACACCTTTATCATTGTTTAAAGTGCCGCTTTTTTGTGATGATTTTCAAGACAGCTCTAAAATTTTAATGCGAAAATTTGGTTATGCTATAAGAGATTCGCCTACAGAGAAAGCTTATAAAGGAAATGGTCAATACAAATGTGATAAATGTAATTATAGTACTGACACAAAAGATTATTTGTGTCTTCACAAAAATCGTAAGCATGGTATTATAACTCGAGAGTGTTCAGCTTGTGGCAAGACTTCAAATTCAAAAAGAGATCACGAGAGACATGCCAAATCAATTCACGGAAAAGTTGTTCCATTAAATTTTCTTTGTCTTTATTCTAATTGTGGTGAGAGATTCACAAATTTAGTTGAAGCTGCTGCGCACAAAAGGTCGCATGAGAATCAAAAAATCACACCTTTTTATTGTAAGCTGCATAATAGATATTTTACCAGATTGGATAACTTAAATGATCACTTTAAAAAAGTATTGCATTAAAAGAATGAAAAGTTAACAAAATATTATTTAGTAAATGTCATTGCAATTTAGAAATCTAATAAAAAAAACTGTTTATCGAATTATATTATTTTTTTGAATTTTTTATTGTGTTGGTAAAGCTTCAGTTTGTTAAGAACTCAAAGGATTTCATGCAATTGGCAAAAGTGCTCATTTTATACCTGACTTTACTCCATTATCAAAAGGAATTATTGCCATAACTCTTCATCGCTGCAAAGTTTTAAAACTCAACAAAGATGACCTTAAGCCTTATCCAAAACTTGTTTATTTGTTGCTGTTAAAGAATAAACTTCGTGTCATTGAAAAAGATGTTTTTAAATACACACCAGACTTAAAATATATTGACATTGGTTTCAACATGATAAAGGAAATCGTCCCAGGTGCTTTTGATAATTTGAAGAATCTCAATGAATTGCATCTGCTGACTAATGAGTGCATTCAAAAAGAAGCTTCTGATCGGACAGCTGTGGTTAAATTTATTGAAGAGCTTAAGGAAAAATGCATTGTCAAATATCGTGCAACTGTCATTGGAAGAAAACGTGAAGAAGAACATCGCAGAAAACGACGTGAGAAAACAAGTTTGTGGGTGACTTTTGGTATTACTTTTGGCACTTGTGTTTTCACCATGTCAACTGTTGTTGGCATTTATTTCTGTAAGAAATGCTCATTGAAGGAGTAAATTGATGATGAAGATGAAGAGGAAGAAGAAAATTATAGCATTGCTTAAAAGGTTTAATGATTGTGAATTTGAAAATTTTTTATTTGTGAGAATGAATGCATTGAGTCATAACTTTTCATTTTTGTTATTTTAATCATGTTTGACTTTTCAATTTTATTATTTATCTGATTTGTTAAATTTGAAATGCATTTTTATGAAAATAAAATGTTTGATGAAAGTTTAAAATTCAGTGATAAATTTTTCATTTATAAATTTCATATTTAATTTTAAACAATGCATGATTTAATTAAAAGAGTAAATTAAAGTAGAAGAAGGAAATTATATTTATAAAATAGCTGAAAAGTTAAATTGTTGGACAATCAAAACTTTTTGGTAAGAAATTTTATTTGCTTTAAAAAGAACTCAAAAATATTTTTAAATTCTTCAATGCTAAGGATTTATAATGTTCAAGTGTTTCAGCTTTCATTAAGTTTAAAAAATTAATAAAAATTTACATTGGCCAGTGAGAAATTTTTTTTCTTTTCAGAGTCCGGCGTGCGTACTAATAAAAAGTATGCACATGCATACTAATATTTTTTTGATAAAATTTGCATGCCGGACTAAATTTATTATTAAAAAAATATTTTGTCCGCATGACGGACTTTTTGTTAATAAAATATTTTTTTAATATTAATAAAAAGTCCGTCATGCGGACAAAACGTTTGAAAAAAATTTTTTTAGTCCGCGTATGCGTACTAATATTTTGACTGATAAAATCCGCAAAAATGGGAAAATGAAAATAAAATGGATTTTATAAAGATTTTTATATGAATATTTGCCGGATTTTACGCAACGCGTACGAAATTTGTCCATATTAATGGAAATATTATTAATATGCGGATTTTATTTCTCACTAGGTGAAATGCTAGAAAATATTTTTATAAGATAAATTTGAAATTAATAAAAGTTTTTCATTAACTGAAACTTTTAAAAACAGTCAAATTCATTTTCTTTCTTTTAGTTTCTTTAAAATATTTTTCCTCACATTTTGTATCACTTTATCAACAACACTTGATCTAAGATGCTTCTATAAGCTAGTAAATTACGGAAGTAATTTTACTGATAAAATCTACCAATGCACAGTTACTGATAATCTAAACATCTCAACACATGACATTGTCATTGAAAATTTATTTGGAAATCACATGGAAGACAAAGAAGCAAAAGATGTCACAGGAATTCACTTTAGGGACAAAATATTCTTAAATATTTTCCATCAGGATTGGACAAATTGATTCCAAATTTACTTGGATTGAGCATACAAAATTCAAAATTGAAAGAAATTACTCAGAATGATTTGAAACAATTTCCAAAAATGCAACATTTATTTATCATTAAAAATCAACTTGCAGTTCTCGAAAACGATTTGTTAAAATTTAATCCAGAGTTGATTTACATCAATTTTAAGGAAAATTTGATAAAGACAATTGACTCAAAACTTTTTGATGGTTTAACTAAATTAAATAAAATTGTTTTGCTGAAGATTGAATGTGTTGACAAAGAAGGTGCTGAAACTGAAGGAATTAAAGAAATTATTGATGCTGTTAAGGATAAATGTGCTCCAGTAAGTTCATGTCTATGTCAAAAAATCCATTTAGAACATTTGACTTATTTCCCTTTATTAAACTTGCATTGAATTTTACTGAATTTTCTTTAATTTGAATAATTTTTGCATATTAATGCATACTTATGCATACCAATGTTGGAGTTCCTCCCCCTTGGTAGTTCCACCACAGATATCACAACACACATCATTGCTACAATTTGCTGCAAGTGGAACAGGTGAAATGTGTGTTCCTTGAATTGGCGAATCATTTTGTGTTCTCAAAATAACAATATCATAAGCCAATCGTCGAGCATTATCAGGATGTCCATAAAGTGGATGATTCCAATATTGTTGTACAAAGAAAATTTGCTAAGCTAAATTTGAACTTTTTTTTAACCAGGTTGTCCATTAGTAATTCTTGCAGAATCTCTCGATATTTTTCGATTCATCCATTTTGTTTCAATTAATTCATTTTGAGGATCAAAATATCGGTGATATCTTGCCTCAGATAAAACAAAAATAGCAAATAGAAAAGTCACAATTTTTAATTAACATGATGAAGACTGATTGAAAGCTGACATTCGACTGAAATTGATAAATTTTTGCGAGTTTATTTTCGTGAAGTACTCATGGTATTTTAAATTAAAGTTTCTTAACTTTTCAATATTGATAAAAGAAATAGACTTTAAAGAATTAAGAATTTTATGACTTTTTTGGAAATTCTTTTTGTAATTTAATTTAAGAGATAACAACAAATTCTGATATATATAATTATTCTTCCTCCTCAGATTGAGTTTCATCATCAAGATGTCGTGGAGTGATGAAAACAGGATTATAATGTCGGGGATTTATACAATTATTGTTTATCGTGCAATTTGCTTCACTTTTTATCAAATTCATCAAAATCTACAAAAAAAAATTATAAGTAAAACAGAGCAATTTTCAATTCAAAAATACTAACTTCAACTGGACTTTTTATTGATGCCACCATATCATTAGGTATAAGACAATCTCCCTCAATACTGCAACTTCGTAGCAATTTTATAATTTCATCATATTCGTTTTGTTCACGAATTACATTATTAATGAACTCACTGGTCGCTCACAAGAAAGACTTCCAATTGCCATTAATCATAATAATGAGTTAATAACCGGTGATCGTAAAATTGCGAATATATTTCAATCTAAATTTCTTCAAATAGTTGGAGCAACTTCTGCACCATTGTTGAGATTTAGTATCTATAACAAACAAGCCAATAGCTGTAGCTCAATATTCAACTTCAAAACAATAAAAAAAAGCTCCATGATCATTGCTATAAATAATCTTCAGTCTAAGAAATCAACTGGTATTGATCGAATCAACTCAACACTTATTAAATGCTCTTCAAATAATGTGGCTAGCCATCTGACTAATATATTTAATAAGATGGTCAAGGATAGTATATATCCCTCTCAACTTAAAACTTCATTGGTGATACCTATTCATAAAAGCGGGAATCGTTTGGCAACTGAGAACTACAGACCAATAAGTCTACTAAGCGACTTTGACAAGATCTTTGAATCCCTTATTTACGATCAACTCAACTCTTATCTCTCAACCAATGACTTATTAGATAAATACCAATTTGGTTTTGTTGCTGGTAAAGGCTGTCTTGATGCTGTCTGCTCGCTTTTAAATTTCATAAGTACTCATGTGGATAAAGGAACTAGTGTTTTAGTTATCTCTTTAGATATTGCTAAAGCTTTTGACTCAGTCAATCACGAGTTATTACTCACCAAACTCAAACTTATTGGAATTAGTGATAAATCAATTGACTTACTAAGAAGTTTTTTAACCGAGAGAATTCAAATTGTTAGTTATAATGGTTTACTGAGTAAACCGGGACTTATAACTAAAGGTGTTCCTCAAGGTTCAAAATTGGGGCCCTTGCTATTTAACTTATTGATCAATGATTTAAGAGACATTACTTCTCATTCAAAGCTTTTTAAGTATGCTGATGATGTGATCATGGCTTTACCTCTTAGTAATCATCTCGAAAAGGATGCTAAAGTTAACGTTAAAATGCTGTTAAATGATATAAATAGTCTTGCTGAATTTTACTCAAACAATGATCTCAATATCAATCGTTCTAAATCAAAAGCTTTAATTATTGGAAACATTTTAGATCATGAGCTCATTCATTATCTTAATGAAAATGACATCGAAAATTGTGAAAAGATTAAATATCTTGGTCTGTTAATTGACTGTAAATTAAAATTCTTACCACAAGTTGAAAATATTGCTCGTTCGATGACTCAAGGAATAGCGGCGTTAAGACATATGAGTGATAATACAAACATACGCAATATGATTATTTTTTATCATGCACACATCCAGTCACATTTGATGTTTTGCACGTTTATTTTGTTACGATGTCGCTCAATTGATATCAACAGATTGCAGACCATTCAAAACAGTGCTTTGAAAATCATCTTCAAACTTCCTCGTCTTTATCACACTCAAGATTTATTCAGTGAACATGCAACTAAAAATAAAATATTAAGTGTTATTGGTTGTATTTACTATTCTGCAATAATGATGGTTAAAAAATCTCTAAACTCCACTGATAAGTCGCTTCCACACATAAGGAAAGGAAGCAGTACTAGAAATAATAATGTCATTCTTTCAATTGCGAAGACTAAAATACTTCAAGATGATATCACTAGTTCTGGCTGCATCTTATATAATCAACTACCATCGGAACTAAAGACTATTTCAAATGTTTTCGCATTTAAAACTGAGCTAAAATCGTTCTTGCTGGCTAGAACTAAATCACTTCTAAAACACAGTCAATTTAATGAAAGAAACTTTTTCCTATAATTTTTATTTAATCATAAACACATCACTTTATCACTCTGATTTAATATGTGTTACACTCATTATTATTCTTCTATTCTGTTGCACTTTTATTTTTTTCCAATAACACTTAGTTCATATAATTGTTATTTGTATTTCTTATTTTCTTAGAATGCGCGCATAAATTTTTTTTTTTCCACTACTTGTAAATGACAGACAGACAAAAAAATAGTTTTCTTATAACTTGTTGTATTACTGTATTTGATAAATTAATTAAATTCAAGATGAGTGATATCTTAGAGATTAATATTAGTAAAGAAGATAGACTCAATTTAGGACCTCTATTCTCTGAACTTGAAGGTGTTGAGTCATCTTGTGATAACTGGATTGTGCTCAAACTAATGTCTTGCCATGAGGATTTGGCACTTGATCTTCTTAATTGTTTAAAATATTTTAATGATAAATCTGTAACAATAAGAGCATTCTATAGGAAATGGAATTGTGATTTCGCCTTCTTTTTCGAAGCTCTTAATGACAGGCATTTAAATGCCTTTCTCAAAGACCTTTTCGAAATTAGAAAGAAATAATTTCTGTCATCTAAAAAGAGTTCTAATGTGGTTAAGTTGTGCAGAGGACAATTTAAAATAATAATTGAGAATTCTCTTGTTCTCCTTTATGTTCTTCAAGACACAGTCACCGCAAATGCAACAATTAGCAGCGAAAATTCGTCTACAGGTAATATGATAATAGACAGAATCTATCTTGAGACTTTTTCCTACACATCAGGGGAAAATTCTTCGTCATATCTATTAAATTGCTGGCAATGTATTCGCAATGAGTTCTCAATTTCTCAATCGCTTGATACGCTTATGATTGATGGAATTCGAGTCGTTAAATATTCAAACACGTCGTTAATATCAATAGCCACACGCAACGCTTATTTAAACAGTGGCTTATTAGATGCTCTGACTAGAATTTATGGAAGTTTAGAAAAGCGTGCAATATTTCCTATCGTCTTGGCTAAGAAACTCAATAGCGATCTCTCTTGTATCTACAAGGGTAATTTATACCCATACACTGAGGAAATTGCCAAAAACAATCTTCTTCAACAGGCTCAAAAAGAAATTTTATTAGTAAAACCATTCCCTGAGACAGTTCACAAATCAAACGCTAATATATTTAATATTGGAACACTAATTATTAATCAAAATCCTGCGAATAACAATGTCACTTCACATGAAACAGCAACCTCATCTCAACGCAACATTTTTGATCGTCTCTGTCCTACAATATCTCAACATGATGAGAAAGTGTGCAACAATGTAGTGAAACAAAGGTCCAAGTTAAAACTGAACTTGAAGCTTCAAAAACGACAAATTTCCATTAAAAAGCCGCTACTCAAAAGTGTAATTGTAGTTCCTAACAAGGAAAAGTAGTAAATATTTACTTTTTATTCCTTTACTTCTCTTCTTGTTTATTGCAAAACCTTTTTGATTTAATGTCTTATTCTTATTACATCTTTTATACTCTATCTTGAAATATTTGTGAGCTTTTATTGTAGAAATCTCATCTTTCATGTTATATAATGTACTCTTTGTTCAGCAAGTTTTTGTGAATAAAATACTGATTAACTATCAGTAAATGAAATGAAATGAAATGAAATTGTTTATCGTGCAATTTGCTTCACTTTTTATCAAATTCATCAAAATCTACAAAAAAAAATTATAAGTAAAACAGAGCAATTTTCAATTCAAAAATACTAACTTCAACTGGACTTTTTATTGATGCCACCATATCATTAGGTATAAGACAATCTCCCTCAATACTGCAACTTCGTAGCAATTTTATAATTTCATCATATTCGTTTTGTTCACGAATTACATCTTCTGAATAAGGGAGTAGTATTTCTAAGGTACAATAATAATAGAAAGCAAGACATCGACGTTTCGCTTTCGTCATTAAATTAAGAGCCTTCAATTTCGGAGTCATATTAAGCTAAAGATACACAAATTTTAAATAAAGGTAAAGTTTTAAGTTTAAAAAATAAAAGAATCAATACAACTTACTTTAACAGCATATTTCTTATTACGCGGCATCTTAAGAATGCTACAGACAACAAAAATAATGATAAATTAAAATTGTGAGAATTGAATCAATTAAAATCGTGAAAAAAAACAAAGAGAATATACAACATCCAGTACTCTGGATCTTTTTCCTATACATACTCCAGATCCTGAAACTCGGAGTGCGTTTAGAAAAAAGATCCAGTGCACTGGATGTTGGAAAATTATATTTTTAAAATTAAATGAAATTTGCTTTAATAATACTTACATTCTATGTATAATGAGCGTCAAAACCAAATAGATCACCAGTATCAACTAAATATATACCTGAAATGAAAAAATGTGGAAAATTATGAATTTTTTTTGAAAACACGTTTTCGTGCTCAATTAAGCATGAATTTTATAAATTTTCATGTTTAATTGATAGCTTATGTCATTATGTCTCATTAAATTTAATACTTTATATTGATAAAAGATGATAATACTCACACTTTTTAAAATTCGTAATATTTTACAAGCACAAGCATATGTGAAGCGAAAAATGATTAGAAATTTTTAAAAAAACAACGTTAGAAAAACGCAAACGTTTTCGTTAAAAAATTTTTAAAATTCGACTCTACCGTTATTTTCGAATTATTAAAGTATTTTATAAAGACGAATCGAAAAGTCTAAAACGATTGAGAATCACTCGTAATAGTTGCATAACTCAAGTTTTCATAGATTATATTTCCATATAAAATATGTAAACAAAGAATATTTGTCAATTTTTTTTTCGATCAAATCTTCTTAAATATATCGTTCTAAACTCAAAAGAACGCATTGACACTTTAAATACAACATATTCTTACAGATGAGAAATAAATATTAGCTTAGAACAATCAAATCCAATTGTATATTTATCATTTTGCTCGGTCAAATATTTTCGGAAATCAGAGTGTTTTAGAAAAAAGCTTCTATTTTCAAAGTCAATAATTTTATAAAAGATAATGGATCCTGTTTTCTATCAATTTGATAGTGCTTGATATAAACTTAATTTGCAGTGTATGAGATAATTTCTGTAAATGAGAAAATTACGAGAAAATAATTTTTAAACTATTGAGTTTTCATTTGTTCAAAAAATTTCGAGTTAATTTTAAAATATTAAATGAAAATAGATTGTATCCAAATATATTTTAAGAACAGCTCATAAATAGTATCAATAACTTACTTTTTACCAATTGTAAATTAATAGAGAAATCTTAAGAAATTTGTGTTTAAATAGAATGACAGAAAAGTGATTCATTTTCAAGAAAACTCCCTAATAATAATGAGAACTCAAAAAATCAGAATCGTTTAGAAATTGGAAGTTAGTTTTATGAAATTTCTCTGGAACAATTTATAAAGGTAGGATCATGATTAAAATATTTTTAGTTTTTATCAAATTTATTTAGAAAAATGATTTCAAAAAAAATATAGATCAATCTTGACGCTTTGGATGGTCGGCGATTATAGTGCATTTTTGCAGTCAAGATATAAATGAAAAACTATATAACGATCATAATTTTTTTTGAAAAAAATTCTTCGCGAAGAATTTTTTTATATATATATAAGAATGTTTGCGAAAAATTTTCTTCATTAGGTTTTGAGCTTTTAAAGAATCAACAACTTAAAAAGTTTTAATTTTTTAACAGTTTTTAAAATTTGTTTTTAATGTTGCGCAATATTTCTTAAAGAGCAACTGTTGGGTAAAAAAGTAAACAAAGCAAAAAAATCTCCTCGAGAAAATTTTTTGAAATTAAGTCATATATTAAGCATATATTAGACTATTATACTTCAATTAAAACACTAAATTACTTCATTAAAGAAATAATAATAATAAAATAAATCAAGTACAGTAATTTAAAACATTCTATTTTGGTAAATTTACGAAAATTCAAATTGATTGAAAAATTTTCTTGATTTCGTAATTTCTTTTTCTCATTTTAGTTTATTCGTCGTAAAATTTATAATGGTAAGTAAAACATTGATAGCTTTTAAATATATTAGTTTTTCCAATTCATTAAATTATTTACAGTTGTCAGATTATGAACTGGATAAGCAAATCGGACGTGGTGGATTTGGTACTGTTTACAGAGCAAGAAATAAAAAAAACAACAATATAGTGGCGATTAAAATGATGTTGAAATCAAAAATTTATCAGAAAGAAAAATATTACGAGAGTGTTTTGCGTGAAGCAAAAGTAAGTGTCCAATAAAATTATTTAAAAGAACTTCTCATTCTAGCGCATTTCTCGGAAATTACAAAAGCTAGAGCTTTCCGGTTTCTTTTAAATGATTTGTGACAATTTACGAAAAATTATTTTTATAGAAATTTTTTTTGAACGTAAACATTTATTCAAAGAAACAGTTTAATGACTCATCATCATAGTGAATCTTCTTTTAAATATTTTAAAAAAATTTCTTTTTAAAATCTAAACTTTTTTCTTTAAGTAACTTTAATAATAAATTGAAAGAAGAAAAATTCCTAATAGATAGATTCTATTTAAATTTCACTAGATTTTACTAGAATTATTCGAATGTTGCGAATGTGCGAAAAATTTTTTCATCAGAAAAATCTGCTTGATGGTCGTGAATATTTTATAATATCATAGGAAAAATAGTAGAATAATTATTTTCAAAAATTTAGATTTTTCCGAGTCCAAAAACTGTTCTTCACATGCATTTTTTGCTTATTTTAGTGTTCAAAAATTCATAACTTTTAACTAATTTGTCAAAAAAATATAATTGATAGATTGTTAGAAAGGTAATTTTAAGGCCTTTCTAACAATATAATATATGCAATATCTACTTTCAAACTTTGGCTAGTAGAACACCATTTTTTGTGCTAGATCGGGATTTTTGGGATTTATTTAGGGTCAAAAAAATTCAAAGAAGCTTCTCACAAATTATTTTAATATCTTAAATAATTGCTCTGGACGATTTTTTTTACAAAACAAACAAAATTTTTCCAAAAATAATCATGAACAAGAGTGTGAGTGAACAACATTTTTTCGCACATAACAACTCTGAATTTTAGCAAATGTTTTGCAGTTCTTTTTAAGATTAATTTAATTCATTCAATGTTTAAAAGACCAAAATTTTGAACAACATTGCGGTTTTATTAATAGACCTTTTACAGCAAAAATGCAATTAAAACATGTATTGCATAGCATACTGATTCTTTTACTTTTTTTCTTTTTGTTTAATTCATAGATAAATAAACATTTGAATGGATGCAATTTTGTTAGTCATATGATATCCTGCTTTACTTCAGTCAACTCCTATAACTTTGTCCTGGAATTAGCATCAACAGACCTATATTCACTTATTCACGAAAGACGTTCAAATTTAACCAAAAGAGATTTAAAAATACTTGCATCACAATTATTTCAAGGATTGTCGGAAATACACAAGGTAATAGAATTTTTATTTTTATCATTATGATTTTCTTATAAAAAATAATTTTAGAATAATATTATGCATCGAGATCTAAAACCAAGCAATTTGTTGATAACTGAAGACGGTGTGCTAAAAATCTGTGACTTCGGTCAGGCCACATACATTAACGATGGAGTCACTGGAATAGCTGGAACACCCGGATACATTGCGCCAGGTGATTTGTTAATTGTCTATGATTTGAAAATTTACTTACATTATTGTTTCTTATAGAAGTCCTTAACAAACAAAAATACAATGAGTGCGCCGATTATTATGCTTGCGGTTCGATTATTTATGAGATGTTTCTGAAAAAACGAGCTTTTGATGCACGTGACAATGATAAAATTGTACAGAAATCTTTAAAAGAAATATTAGATATTGACAACAAGGTAGATACTTTTTTTCTTTGTAAATAATTGTAAAAAAAAAGTTTTTTTAATTGTTTTTTTCCTAGCTGGATCTACCTGTACACTCAATTGTTCAAAAATTAGGACAAAAAAATCCTCTTTTTCGTTTATATGGTATTGAAAAAGTCAAGCACCAATCGTGGTTCTGCGATGAAAACTGGAATAAACTTCTAATAGAAAAATTAACAATTAGCATGCAGAAACAAGAGATCCGGGAAAAATGTCCACAATCGAAAGAATTCAATGCTGTTTTTACTAAAATTTCTAGCACAAATGAAGCACAAACTAATAAGATTGCTAATTGTGAAGCGTTTGTTCAGACAGAAATGGCAATATTTAATTTATCTAGTATGCATCAAGCACAAACGCAAACTAATAAGGTTTTTTATTGTGAGTCATCTGTTCAGACAGAAATGACAAAATTTATGATAAATCTACCCAAACTGAACTTGCTCCAGTCATTGAAATCAAGATACCAGATTTTGCAGGAAATTTAAGTAAGTTTAACTTCATTTAAAAATTAATAAATAGTTTACATTATTTTAATTTTTATTAGTTAAACCACAGCAATTATATGAACCAATGGAAGTTACTCCAAATGAAACTGAGTCTTCTGAAATGCAGGAAGAACAATTACATAACTTAGCTGCTCAAGAACAAATTTTTGACCAAATTATGATTCTTGATGATTCAGTAGTAGAACCGAGTCGAATTGTACAAGCAGAACTTGTAGAATATTTGCCAGATGAGCAACTTAAAACAAAAAACGAAAAGGAATTAAAAAAATATTTTAGACAGTTCATTAAACCTCTTAGCAATGGAAAAGTATGCTGTGTTCTACCAAATTGCCAAGGAAAACCAAATCGGGGAATTTTTGCATCAAAGTCTGCTTATGGTCACATTGAAGTAAAGATTAATATTTTAAAAGAGAAATATAAATGTAAAAAATGTAGTCAAATTTTTAGTACAAAAGAACGCTATAATTTTCATAAATGTAAAATAAAGTAACTTGATAAACTATAAATTAAAGAGTTTTAATAAAAAGAATTTTTCAAGCCCTATTCGAATCTATTTTATTTTTTTCGTATCATGCATGTACATGATACGCCATACTGTCAAAGGTGCTAACATCCATCTATTTGTACTCCATTATTGTACCATATTATGTAACATATTTCGATGAAATTTTTTCTGTAAAATGTTCTAGAATCGCAATTATCTAAATCGCTTTACATGTTTTTTTTTCTAAGCTTTCTTTGTTTCCCTTAAAAAGTTATGGTCAGTTGATTCTAACCTTAAAAATTAAACTTTTTTTCTGTTTACATTTTTTCTTTCGGTCATAACTTTTGATTCAATTATCACTATAGTACCAAAATAGAAAAGCGCGGATAAAAATCATTTTATTGTTTTAATTAGTGTTTTTTGGCTGGAAATTCATGGAAAAAATAGTTAAAAAATTATTTTCAAAAATTTTGACTTTATAGGACTGAAAAACATGTTTTTGAGTCAATTTTCGACATAAATGTGCCTAAATGTCAGCTAAAATTAATTTATAAATTCTAATTTTTTCACTACTAGTAAGTTTGTTTTAAGACCTTTCTTATGATAACGATATATAATACTTGCATATTTGTTTAAATTATATGAGCAAGCGATATGAAAGAAAAAGACCAATTCTCTTTTTTTTGGTCATAATCACAGTTTTCTGGCTCTAAATCTCAAAATACACACCAGAAAATTACATTTTTGCACTTTTTTAAAAGATTTTATTATTTTTATCAAGAAAGTCATATTTTACAGTTGAAAGTTACATTTGAGTCGATATGAGCCCGTCAAACCCAAAAATTCTCTAAAATTTCACTTTTTTGACTTATACTAATCGATTTGTCCACCACAATTTAAAAGTGTCCAGGCTAATTTTTGCATTAAATTGTAGATAATTGTTGAAACTATGAAGACAACTGCGTTTTTTGAAATTAACTTGCGATTTTTGAGAATCCGGTCTCTTTTAATGCTAAAAAATGCATAAATTTTCACATTTTTCAAAAATCACTTTTTTGGCCATAACCAGAGTTGTTATGGGCGAAATTGCGGGCGGCAGACAAAAAGGGCCGCCTTTTTGAGGGCGAAAATTTAAAATTCATTGGAAAAAATCTGCTTTATGGATTTTTCGTTCTTATAATTATGAAAAAGCATTAGAAAAATATTTTTAGAATTTTTTTCAAAAATTTAGATTTTTCCGAGTCCAAAAACTGTTCTTCACATGCATTTTTTGCTTATTTTAGTGTTCAAAAATTCATAACTTTTAACTAGTTTGTTAAAAAAATATAATTGATAGATTGTTAGAAAGGTAATTTTAAGGCCTTTCTAACAATAAACTATATGTAATACATTACTTTTAATTCATGGTCACAAAAGTAACATTATTGATGTCACTTTGGTATTTTTTGGCGTTTAAATAAGCCAAAAATTCAAAAAATCATTGGAAAAATTATTTTAATATTTTAAAATATTGTTTTAGACTACTTTTACACAAAACATACAAAATTTTTCCAAAAAATCAACTTCCTACATGAGTGCATGCCCTACAACATGTGCTGCCGGTCTGAGAAAGTATTTTTGAAAAAGAAAAAAAATAAAATTACTTGAAATAATTTTAAAATAATAAAAAATGATAAAATATGCAATAAAATTGATTTTTCAAATAATATGTGTAGGAAGAAATGCATCTCAATTTTACTTAAAATTTTAAATTTTCATGAATTTTCGTAAATTTTTAGTCGAGATTTAAAATGAAATTACATCCTAATATCCATTTTTATTACATATTTTATCAATTCCTATTATAATTAAGTGAGTTTTGGCAATTTTTAAAATTTTTAAAAAATGTTGTTACCTAGGTCATGAACGCATATCTATGTATGTACTGTTCAATGAAGGTTACAAAATTCTTAAAAATTTTATTTATTTTATATAAAAATATAATTAATGTTTTATTTACGGTTCGTTTTTTTAAAATTGATTGAGATTTGACTCACAATGGTGCTATATATAGAGACTTTATAGACTAATTTCTCGTATCAATTAAAATTTAATTCGATTCAGATATTTTGAATTGTGGATCTATTTTCATTAATGAATCTAATAATTTTGTAATTTGTCAACATACACTGATCTAGGCGCAAAAATGCGTTGAAGTGCACCGATCTGCCACAGGGACACTTTTAATATGTTTGAACATTTTTGCTTAAGCTGGCCCATTGTGGTTTGTTAATAATAAATAAAATAAATTGAGAAATTAAGCAATCATGCAGCAAAGCTGGATGTATTGTTGTTTATTTATATTTTTACTAATTATCAGTGCATTTTTGTTTTATAATTAGCGATTTATTATAGAGTTCAAAATCAAATTAACAAAAGAGAGATTTTCAAATTCAGCTAAAATTGATCAATAGACCAGTTCTTCAAATTTTTTCTTTCGTAAATTTCAGTATTTCTCTAAAATTTTCTTAGTCTACATTGATATTATTTGATTTTTGCCAATCTTTTCTTGACATTTAAGTGTAAGTTGACAAGTAAAATAGGCTTTAAAGTGGTTTATAACTTTTTTGTTTACATTCGAGAAAAAAAATTTACGTTGGTTAGTGACGCTTAAAATTTTAACTGAAAATTGAAATCGTGGAAAACTTTATTACTTTTATCTTTTTTAATGTATATTATAATAAAATATAGACAGCATCCTATCTCTTAATATATGAAGTGATCAAAGCACAATTTCTTGGTGAAAAATCAATTCTCAATTTCGATTTTTTTTTCAACATCATTGATCAACATTTTGAAAACTAATACATCATCTCTTAAACTAGCTAATTTTTTACTAAACTAGTGAATGATTATTTAACTAAAACTGAAAATAAATCTTTTAAGTCTTTCCTTCCTTAAAAATAACAAGATATTAAATCTTAATAAAGATCTTAATTAGCCAAGTGAATTTTAAGACATTTTTTGAAATTTTAGTTTTGATATTATTTTTTTATAACTTTATTAAATAAAATAAATAAATTAAATAAAAAAATGAAATTTAATAAAATACACAAAAACAGAATGTTACAGGCGAAAAAAACACCACCTGTCAAAACAGGTTACTTGTAAAAATTTTTTTTCACTATATATCAGTGAATAATTGCAAATACCATTAAAATTATGACTTAAAAATTTGAAATATTACTTTAATAACACTTTAGGATAGTTTTTATTACAATTGCATAAGTTTTAAATAGTTAGCTTTAGCTGAGAGTCGAAAACTTAATTTTTGGCCTATTTGTTTAGAAAATTTTTTTGGAGAAATGTAAATCACGTTGAGTCAAAAAGTATGAAACTATATTCAATATTTGACAAATTCAAAAAAAAGGATAAATAAAAGTAAACAAAATTAATTAGTTTTTCTTCGCGAAGGAAAAATTTTTTATATAAGTAAAATAATTTAGAAATTTTCTTCAGTATGATTTGAAAAATCAAACAAATAATAACTCATTAAAAATTAAAATAAAAATTAAAGTGTCTTTTTAAATATTCATTTTAATTTATATTGGTAGCAAAAATTAAATAAAAAAAAATATCAAGAATGAAACAAAAGAAGGCTGAAGCCAATTTTTACTGTCAACCATTAGTGGAATATAATGTATGTATATCATAAGTTCTTTTTTTTATTTAATAGGTTATACTCACCATTTTTTATATTAATAGTTACGAACAATAAAGCTTAGAGAGGGAATATCAGAGATTATTGGAAGTTCCTTTGTTGTGAGAGAATCTGCAGTTAATAGTCTCAGATTTAAAACAGAGAAATTATCAATAAATCATGCTGAAATTTACTTTCTCGGAAATGATTTCTTCTTAAAGGTAAAATTTCTCATATAAAAAAAATATATTCAATCATTAATAAAAAAATATTATTTATAGGATAATGGCAGTCGCTACGGTACATATGTTAACGGTGTACAGATCGGACCATTAAGAGAAGAATCTGATCCAGTCAAAATATATAGTATGGATATTGTTAAGTTTGGCACTTCAGATGGATCTATCAGTGCAATGGTTCAATTATTCCTACCCGATTACACAGAACCTATTAGACCATTAGCCGAAGGACAAACTTTACCAACATATGCTGAAATGTTACGAAAGATTTATGCCAAGGGGGAGGAACTCCAACATTAGTATGCATTAGTATGAAAAAATGTTAGTTCCCCCTTATGAACTACTGTAAGTTAAACATAAAATTTATTCATTTAAAATCCTAAATATGATTATTTTGTCTTAGGTTCTTGGTGAGTTAATTTAAATTAATATTTGAAAAATCTTTTAATTTGACGTTTTAATAATTTTCCACTTGTAACAGGAACAGGTTCAAGAAGAGTTCAACATGGCGTCGTTTCCTTTGGAACATCTGTAAGTTAATAAACGCAAAAATCCTAGCAATTAAACATTTTAATGCTTATTATTTTCTATCTATATTTTAAAACTTTTTCTTTTTACTTTCTTTCTATAGACTTGTGGTGATTCAATTCCATCGGTTCACATTCGTATTGAACATCCTGTTGTCAGAGATTGGATTCGAAGTCATTCTGGAATTTAAAAGCTGAAAATTTGATAGGACTTTAATTTAAAATTCCTAAAAATTTGAAAACAATTTTTTTATCAAACAATGAATTTTATACTAAAATAATCTTTTAATTGTCAATAAAAGAAATTTTTTATCAAAGTTGTAAAATTAACTTTGTATTTTTAATCTTATAATTTAAGCATTTTTGTTATCAATGTTGATAAGTCAAGAAACTTTAACTTAAAATACCACGAGTACTTCAGGAAAATTAATTGAAAAAAATTTATCAAATTTCAGTCGAGTATCAGCCTTTAACTAGACTTCATCATGTTGAAAATTGCGACTTTTTTATTTGCCATTTTTGTTTTAAATGAAGCAAGATATCATCGATATTTTGATCCTCAAAATGAATTGATTGAAACAAAATGGATGGATCGAAAAGTTGTTGGAAATTCGGGACGAATTGTTAATGGCGAACCAGGTTTAAATTTTAAAGAACTGCTAACACCAAAAAATAATTCTATAATTTTAAATTATAGCTGATATCGCTGATTTTCCATACATGCTTGTTCTAATTGATCTTGTGCGTGGAGGGTAAATCTTTTTTTACATTTTTTTAAAGCCTTTGTATAATTTTTTTAAATTTTTACAGATTTCGGTAAAGTATACATTTTTTACTCATTAAATGTTTATAAAAATAGAAATTTTGAAGATGTGGTGCTTCGGTAATTTCACTACATTGGAGTTTATCAGCTGCTCGTAAGTTTTCTTTTATTAAAATAATTCTTAACTGATAAAAATAATTTTTTCGCTCTAAAGATTGCACAGACATAGGCACACCATATCACATGGTAAACTTCCGTGGTGGTTCAACAAATCGCAGCAATGGTGGTTTTATCTTTTTCGTTCAACAATATTGGAATCATCCACTTTACGGTCATCCTGATAATGCACGTCGTTTGGCATATGACATAAGTATTTTAAGAACTCAATCTGATTCACCAATGCAAGGATTGCATGTCGCTCCTGTTGCTTTACCTCCAAATTGTAACAATGATGTTTGTTGTAACATTTGTGGCGGAACTACTGTAAGAAAATATTCGTTAAGATTCATCTAAAAACTAATTATTTTTAATTTTTCTTTTTCTTAAAGATTGTCGGTATGTAAACTTTTGTGAGTTAAAAACTTTCAATATAAACAAAGCTTTTTTCCAATTATTTGTTTAGTTACTGGTTGGGTGAGTTAGAATAATTTTAAAATATTTGATATTCTAAATGCGTTCTGGTACTAGGGTGTAACTGAAACTGGTTCAACATCACAAACTTTAAGACAATTGACAGCACCAGTTATGAGTCTTGCTGAATGTGATCGAATTTGGGGACGAATGGGGCCAAGTTTCTTCTGCAAAGCTACCATCAATGGACGTGACACTGTAAGTTTTTGACAATGACACTCAACAAACAGAATTTTTTAGGAAAATTGAAAAATTTATTTTGCAAGATTTTTGAAAAAATTAATTTTGATTGTTTAATGCTTTAGATGAATTCACTACCATTATAAAAAAATTTAAATTAAAAACAAAAAATGTTTCTTTTTCTAGTGTGGTGGTGATTCCGGAAGTCCACTTGTAACAGGAACAGGTTCAGGAAGAGTCCAACATGGCGTAGTTTCATTTGGATCAACTGTAATTTTTCTTATCAAAAGAAATTTCGATTTTATCTTATCTTAATTTATTTAAAGGTCTGTGGTGATGGAGCTCCTTCAGTTAACATTAGAATTGAACATTCAATCATTCGAGATTGGATTAGACAATTATCAGGAGTTTAAAGCATGCAAAAAGAATGAACGAAAAGTTTAAGAATTATTTTCATTCTAATAAATTTTACGAACCAAAACTTTCTGCATATTTTTCCTATAACCAAGAAATCTATTTAATTGTTATTAAAAATAAAATAAACGTTCAAAATTGTACAAAGCTTCATTTTTCTATTTTTGTTTTCTTGATTTTGTTATTATCTTTTAAATTGAATTAAAAAAAGAATTTCAAAAGAGTTCGTAAAATTCTCAAAGTTTTAAAGTCTTTATTTTCGTTATCATGTTGATAAGTCAAGAATCTTCAACTTAAAATACCACGAGTACTTCACGTAAATCAAAACGCAAAAATTATCAATTTCAGTCGAGTTTCTGCCTTTAACAAGACTTCATCATGTGGAAAATTGTAACTTTTTTATTTGCCATTTTTGTTTTAAATGAGGCAAGATATCATCGATATTTTGATCCTCAAAATGAATTGATTGAAACAAAATGGATGGATCGAAAAATTTCAAGAGATTCCGCAAGAATTACTAATGGACAACCTGGTACAAAATTTCATCTTTGACACTATAAAATTGAATTTTCATGAGTTTTTCTTTTAGCTGTTATTGCTGATTTTCCTTACTTAGTTGCAATGATAGATGTAGCAAGAGGAGGGTGAGAAAATTTCAAAATATCTTTCATATTTTATTTTAATTCAAAATTTTTTATCACAGATTTGTGTAAGTATTTTGTTTTATCAATAAAAAAGAATTTTTCACTTACTATAAATAAAATAAAGCTGCGGGGGATCAATTATTGGATTACATTGGAGTTTATCAGCAGCTCGTAAGTTCTCCTAAAATTTTATCATTGTTTCAAGGCTAAAAAAATTTTTATCAACAGATTGTACAGACAGTGGCACACCATATCATTTGATAAATCTTCGTGGTGGTTCAACAAATCGTGGTTCAGGTGGAATAATTTTTTTTGTTCAACAATATTGGAATCATCCACTTTATGGTGCTCCTGGAAATGCTCGAAGTCTTGAATATGATATTGTTATCCTTAGAACCCAACCTGATTCACCAATTCAAGGAACACATGTTTCTCATGTTGCACTTCCGCCAAATTGTCCAACTGGAAATTGTTGCAATATTTGTGGTGGAACATCTGTAAGCTATATTTAATATTTTTTCTTTCGAATATTTATAATATCTCTTTTTAATTTGCAGATTACTGGTGAGTTTAGAATTAATTTTGATATAAAAACTATTGAAATCATTTCAATTGTGGTACTAAAATTTTAGTTTCTGGATGGGTAAGAATTTCAATTTTTTAACTTTGTAAAATTTTGAAGTTTTTTTTATAAATTTAAAAGGGTCGAATTGAAACTGGTGCAAGTTCACAAACTCTCAATCAATTGGTTGCTCCAGTTCATGATTTTGATGATTGCAACCGTATTTGGGGTAGAATCGGTCCAGTTTTCTTCTGCAAATCAGTTATCGATGGCCGTGATACTTGGTAAATTATTTAAAATAAAATAAATGAAGTAAAAACTATAATTATATTTAATCAAAGCTCTGGTGATTCTGCTTGAACAATTGCCAATAACTCTTGGTACTTTATATATCTTGGTACTGGAACTCTTTTGATCTTTCATCATATTTTAACAACACAATCAATTTATGCAAATATTCCAATTCCACAAAATGTCACTTATCGTTTCCGAGGTACTCGAGTTGGTGAAGGTTTCAGAGCTCAAGCAGCCCAAATAACTCTTCATTCATCAGCGAATATTGCAATAGCAAGAATGAATCATCGAGTTGATCAGCAATTTTCATTTGCACCTAGAAATCGTGCAACAACTTTGCCATAGAATAGATTTTGCACACTTTATGGTTATCAATTATCAGCTATTCAAAATCTTATGATGACCGCAATTGTTGCAAGAAGTGGAGTTGATCATTGTGGTGCAAATGGAATTCTTTGTGCAAATGGAGATAATAAACAATTTCCGGTATGTGGTGGTCTGTTTGGTGCACCAATTATTTGTGATGGCAACAATGTAGCAGGATTAGTGACAATAGATAATTTTTGTAATTTTACTATTCAAAGAATTAATATGATTGCTGTTCATGATTTCCATCAATGGATCAATGATCAAACAACTGGTGAAGCAAAAGGAAAATTTGGAAAATTCTCTATTAATGGAGCCATTTTGAGTGTGTTTTTAATTAAAATTTTTATGTAGAAAAAATAAATATTGGAAAAAGTTTTGTGAACTTCATTTGAAGATAAAATAAAATTTTTGATAACGAAATTTTTTATCGTGATTTTTTTTTTTGTTTATTTGTGAATAAGATAAAATGGATAAAAATATATTTTTTTGAGATAATCTGATTTAATATTGGTTTCTAATTTTATGTGTCATAATTTTTTTTTGTTCAATTGAACTTTTTAATTTTTTTAATTTGTGTTTTTTCAAAGTTTCTATCGCTTTCAATTTTGTCAATTCTATAAGTAACAAGAGAATTTTATTAAGATAAAAAGATTAACAGACCTTGTTTGACATACAAGCTAAGATAATTTAAGAACATCTCTTCCTAAAACAATATACAGCAATTCCAACAGCAAAACATAACAAAATTATTCCAACAATAAATCCAACTTTAACTGGCAATCCAATTTGTTGAGTTTCAATGACTTTTTCTTCAACTCCTTTGTCATCATCATCTTGTGACTCATCAATTGGAATTTTAATTTTCGAATTTGATGTTGGTGCTAAAGTTGTCGTTGTTGTTGTTCTTTTAGATTGTCCACCACATTTTTCAGCTACAAGTTCTGATAATTCTTTAACTTGACCATAAGAATTTGCTTGTCCATCAATGCATTCATTTCTTACAATTATCAAATGTTTTAAATCGTATAAATTATCAAAAACTTTTGGATCAACTTTTTTAATCAAATTATCACGAAAGTTGATATAAATTAAATCTGGATTATATTTAAATAAATCTTTTTCAATAACTTTGATCAAATTAACACCAATCCACAAATGCTGCATTTTTGTAAAAGCTTTCAAATCATTTTGTGTTATTTCCATTAATTTTGAACTTTCAACACTAAAACCAATTAAATTTGGCATTAATTCACCAAGATTTGAGGGAAAATAATTTAAAACTTTATTTTTGATGTGAATTCCAGTAAAATTTTCTTTTTTCGGACTGTCATCTTTGTTACCAACGATTGAATGAAATTCATAATTTCGTGATGTAACTTTTAGGTCATCAATTATTGCACACTCTGAAATAGCTTTCGTTAAATGTTTTCCCCAACTAACCCATGAGGTTGCACAAACTGCGTCGATTTTTATTTTTGGTTCTACCTAGAAAAATTCAAGGGGGAGGAACTCCAACATAAGTATGCATTAGTATGTATTAATATGCATTAATATGCATTAGTATGCAAAAAAATGTTAGTTCCCCCCCCCCTTGAAATTTTGTATAATGAATTAAACCATTAAATAAACAACTTCATTCATGCTGATTCATTCGGCAGTATGAAATCAATTTCACAAGTAAATAATAAATTTTTTTTCACCGTTAATAATGATTTGTGCGAAATGAAATATTCACTCCACGTCTTAAACTATGGAAAGTTTATATTATTTTATTTAATAAATGATATTTGTTTTAAAACTACATTTTCTTATTTTTCTTTCATTTTGATAGTTTATATACAAAAAATTTTAGTGCATTTTTTGTATACAAATATGCAGCTTATACATTCACTTTGTTCGGCTGGCTGTCCCTCTGAGGTCTCGCAAACTATAATAGCTAGAGACTTACGGTTTTTTGTGTTAGATTTGTATTAAAAGTTAGTACCGTATTATTTAGTTAATAAATAGTCAGTGATTATTTTTTATGAAAAACTAAAAGTTATAGCGTAAAACGGTTTTCGATGTCTAAATTTTAAAGAAAAGTACTTTTATGAGCAACAAACCGAATTCAATTTTGAGTTTTCCATAAAAAGTTATTCAAGTTCAAAGTCGTCCGGATTTCATCGGGACCACCCGATATGAATTTAAATTTCCATATTGATAAAATGTAAACAAAAACCATTTTTTGGCACTTACTTGATAAATGTTGAGCGCAAAAAACTACGCGAAATTCAAATTTGACTTTGCTGTTGTTGATAAAATTTTAAAATAAAATTTATAAATAAAAGAATAATGTAAGTAATATTTTTGATGATATTAGGCAACTTAAATTTTTTTAAATTTTTGTATAATGAATTTAAATTTATAATTTTTCTTTTATTAATATTTAATGAAAAATTTTTTAAAATAAATTTTCTTCACGAAGAAGATTCAGTATTATTAATTTAAATTTTTAACTGTTTCCATTAAAGCACAATGATCACGTACGTAACGTCAACGTTTGTTAATGCGAGAGAGAAAATCGTTGCAAAAATTGGTCAAATTGGAGTTAGTTGCTCAGGTAAGAAATAAATAAAAAAAACTTTATTTTTTTTTTATTTATTAATAATTTTTATTTCAATAGGTGTCTCTATTGCATTTAGGGGTTCTCGATTTCCCGTTCCCGGACGATTTTCGGGAACGGGAACGGGAACGGGAATTCCCGAAATAATTTTGTCATACAAAATGTCTATGAAAANNNNTAATGTTTAAAATTTTAAAACTGAAAGTTTAAATTTTAATACTTCAATGTTAAGTTCTGAGCGAAATAGAAATTATGATTTTAGTATTAAAAATTTAATACTATAGTTTTAAGTTCTCAGCTAAATACCGGGTATTTAATTTTTCCATACAAATTTAATATCTGGTATTATTTTTTTTCTATGAGTGTAATTGTCAATAAAAGAAATTTTTTATCAAAGTTGTAAAATTACCTTTGTATTTTTAATCTTATAATTTAAGCGTTTTCGTTATCAATGTTGATAAGTCAAGAATCTTTAACTTAAAATACCACGAGTACTTTACGTTAATCAAAACGCAAAATTTACCAATTTCAGTTGAGTTTCAGCCTTTAACAAGACTTCATCATGTTCAAAATTGTGACTTTTCTATTTGCCATTTTTGTTTTAAATGAGGCAAGATATCATCGATATTTTGATCCTCAAAATGAATTGATTGAAACAAAATGGATGGATAGAAGAGTTGTTGGAAATTCAGGACGAATTGTTAATGGCGAACCAGGTTTAAATTTTAAATAACTGCTAACACCAAAAAATAATTCTATAATTTTAAATTATAGCTGATATCGCTAATTTTCCATACATGCTTGTTCTAATTGACCTTGTTCGTGGAGGGTAAATCTTTTTACATTTTTTTAAAGATTTTGTATTTAATTTCTCTAAATTTTTACAGATTTCGGTAAGTTTAAATATTTTTTACTCATTTATTGTTTATAAGAATAAAAATTTTGAAGATGTGGTGCTTCAGTTATTTCACTTCATTGGAGTTTATCAGCTGCTCGTAAGTTTTCCTTTGTTAAAATAATTCTTAACTGATAAAAATAATTTTTTCGCTCTAAAGATTGCACAGACATAGGCACACCATATCACATGGTAAACTTTCGTGGTGGTTCAACAAATCGCAGCAATGGTGGTTTTATCTTCTTTGTTCAACAATATTGGAATCATCCACTTTATGGTCATCCTGATAATGCACGTCGTTTGGCATATCTGACACTAAGTATGTTTAAGACTCAATTGATTACCAAATGCAAGGATTTGCATGTCGCTGCCTGTTGCTTTTACTCTCCAAATGTAACAGATGATGTTTGTGTAAATTTGCTGGCGGGAAGTAAATGTAAGAAAATATTTCGTTTTTAAGATTCTTCTAAAAACTATTATTTTTAATTTTTTCTTTTTCTTAAAGATTTGTCGGTATGTAAGACTTTTGTGAGTTAAAAACTTTCAATATAAACAAAGCTTTTTTTCCAAATTATTTGTTTAGTTAGCTGGTTGGGTGAGTTAGAATATTTTTAAAATATTTGATATTCTAAAATGCGTTCTGGTACTAGGGTGTAACTGAAACTTGGTTCAACATCACAAACTTTAAGACAATTGACAGCTCGCAAGTCCATGAGTCCTCCAGTCATGAGTCTTGCTGAATGTGATCGAATTTGGGGACGAATGGGACCGAGCTTCTTCTGTATGACGATTATTAATGGAAGTGATGTGGTGAGTGTAAAACGGTTTTTTAAATGCAAGCGATGGCAACTTTAATAATTTTCAAAAAGTAGGTATAGGAAAAAAATTCATTTTTCAGGCTACTTCAGCCAAATTAACAAAAATCTCTTACAAATTTTCAATAACGCTTTTTAATTTCATACTTTTTTTGGTGAAATTTCTAATTATTTTTATTTTTCTTTTTCTAGTGTGGTGGTGATTCCGGAAGTCCACTTGTAACAGGAACAGGTTCAGGAAGAGTTCAACATGGCGTCGTTTCCTTTGGAACATCTGTAAGTTAATAAACGCAAAAATCCTAGCAATTAAACATTTTAATGCTTATTATTTTCTATCTATATTTTAAAACTTTTTCTTTTTCTTTTGTTTCTTTAGGATTGTGGTGATTCAATTCCATCAGTTCACATTCGTATTGAACATCCTGTCATTAGAGATTGGATTCGAAGTCATTCTGGAATTTAAAAACTGAAACCTTTGCATAACTTTTGATATGAATTTTTCAAAAATGTTCAAACTTATACAAACATTGATAATAAAATATTAGTTGAAATGTATTGAAAAAATCATTTGAAATAAAAGCATTTTGACATTATATCAGTGTTAATTAACAAAATATGTTTGACTATTTATTTGATAAAAAATCAATTTTGCCATCTATAATTACAAAGTTTCAAAAAAAAAAAAAAAATAAAATAAAAACCTAATTTTGTAAGACCAACAGGTAATTTTGTGATCAAGGGAAAATAACTTATGTAAAATATTACAAGTTATTTTCCATTGTTTGTGATGGTGTTGTGACTTGTAGAGAAAGTAATAAAAAATACAGACCTTTTCACAGTGTAAAAATTAGATTAGAAAATTAAATTCGCACAAATGAAAAGCCGGTTTAGCAATATAAAAAATTGGTTTTCAATAAATAAAGTATTTTTAATTTGTTGATAGAATTTAAGATGCTACCTGAACAGTAAAAAGAAATTTTAACCATGAGTTAACTCAATGTTCAATAAAATTTTTTTTAATCCTAAAATAAAAATAAATTAAAAAATCAAAAATATTTCAGTATGAATTTTTATTTCAGTATTTTTCATTGCAATAACGAATAACAAAGGAGACATGAAAGTGGCTAAGAGTTTTTACATTGAGAGAAAAATAATAAATTATGCCACATATCACACTGCTGTACGTTTATTTGCTCGCTGCTTCAATTTCTGCTTCAACTATTCTACGATATTCATCAAAACCTCCTTCAATGCTTCTTACAGTTCCACCACCACAAACCCAAAGTTCATTACAAATCATACGAATGAGTCGTTCATCGTGAGAAACTAAAATAACACCGCCTTGGAATTTTGCACATGCTTTGCCAAGTGCTTCAATTGTTTCAATATCCAAATGATTTGAAGGTTCATCAAGAATTAAGAAATTTGGATTTGCTAGAAAAGAAAAAAATTAAAGATTTAGAAAATTCAAAAAATTACAAAAAGTTAAATTTTTTTATCTTACCCATTGACATTTTAGCAAAAGCAACTCTAGATTTTTGACCTCCACTTAAACTTGCAACAACTTGTAACGCCATGTCACCGCTTATTCCAAAACTTCCCAATTGCCTTCGATATTCTTCAATTGGTCTGCCTGGAAATTCATTTTGCAGCAATTCCACACAATTTACATTCATATCAAGTTGATCAACGTGATGTTGTGAGAAATAACCAAATTTCAAACCTCGATGATGCCGCACAAAACCAGAAGTTGGTGTAAGAATTCCCATAATGATTTTCAGCAAGGTTGTTTTTCCTTGTCCATTTTCACCAACAATACAAATACGCGATTCACTATTGCCACCAAGACAAACGCCTGAGAAAATTGTACGATCAGTATTTGGATAACGGAAGGCCACTTCGTCAAGAGTTATAACTGGAGGTTGTAAGACTTCAACTTCTGGGAATTTCAGTGTTACTTCAAAATCTTTTTCAACTGGTTTGAGTTCAGGACTGAAAATAAAAATTAATTGAAAAATTTGGGAAAATCTAAAAAATATTTAAGACTTACAGTTTTTCAAGCATTTTAATTTTACTTTGAACACTCGCAGCTCTGTTAGCATTGTATCTAAATCTGTCAATAAATTCTTGCACATGTGCTCTATGAGCCATTTGTGCCTCATATTCTCGTCTTTGTGATTTTAGTCTTTCAGCACGTGTCTTGACAAAATTCTCATAATTTCCTTTATATGCATCAATTCTTTGCGAATGTAAATAAAGAATATCAGTTGGAACTGTGTCTAAGAAGTTACGATCATGAGAAACTACGAGAAGTGTTGATGGCCAATTTTGGAGATATTTTTCTAGCCAGATAATTGCTTTAATATCCAACCTGAATAAGAGAAAGTTTGAATATAATTAAATATTTAAAAATTGAGTTAAGTTAGAAATTTTTAATCAAAAATTTTCAGTAGAACAAATTAAAAAAAAACCCTTTTTCAATTTTCAAAAAACTCTTAAATTCTTCTTTTATACTTACATGTTTGAAGGTTCATCAAGCATCAATAAATCAGGTCTTGAAAACAATGCTCTTGCCAGTGCCTATAATGAAAGATAACAAAATATTCAATGTTAAAAAATTACAGAATAATAAAATATGAATAGAATTTTAAACTGAATTGATTCTTACCAATCTCATTCTCCAACCTCCACTGAATGTTTTAGTTGCAGCAGCTTGCATTTCTTTAGTAAAACCAAGACCAGCTAAAATAATTGATGCTCTTGCTGGAGCTTTATCTGCTTCAAGTAACTGCAATTCTTGGTAAACTTCAGTCAGTTCATCAGCTTTACTTGGGTCTTTACTTAATTCTTTTTCACGTCGCCAAAGTTCATTTAATTTTTCATCACATTCTAGTACGGAATCAAGTGCAATTGTGTCATCACCAACAACTTCTTGTTCGACATGTAAAATGCTAATATGTGATGGAATTTGCAATTGTTTGCTACTAATCATTCTCAATAATGTTGATTTTCCTAATCCATTTCGTCCACAGAAACCATAACGACGGCCATAAGACAAATTCAAATCAGCACCTTGTAATAAAACTTTGTCACCAAAAGCAACATCAAAATTTTCAATACGAATGTCCATAGAACGTGATTGACCTTTGGCATCAATTTTAGCGTCCTTTTTACTCAACACTTGTGATGCACTGGCAGTTTGCAGCACTGGAGCTGCTGTTGTTGTTGTTTTTGCACCTTCACGCTTTTCTAATTTTTGTTGCAGTTTTGCTTCAGCTTTTTCAAGCTTTTTAGCATCAACTTTTGAAACATCTGTTCGTCCTTGCACCCAAATACTCGTCATTTCTTCCATATTTGAATTCAGTTCTGCAGCCATCTCACCAAGATTCACTGGAGCAGCTAAAATTTTTCTCATCTGTGGTTTTACTTTTCCATTACTTTGTGGATGAAGAATTGAATGAAATCGATTACAAAGTAGTCGAATGTCATTTTCTGTCTTGTCACTTGTCACTTCATGAAGAATTTCACCGATAGCATCGTAAATTTCTTCACTGGTTTCAAAATCATCAGCAGATGAAAGCACACCTAAAAAATTGTGTAATATAAGAAAATTTGACATTTTATAAGATTGATAAATTTTTGTTTTTGATTCTGAAGAATTTTATCTTTTTAAACATAGTAAAACATGCTTGTAAGATTTTTATGAATTTGACTTTAACTGGTAAAAATTGTGGAAGTTCTTAAAAATTTAATTTATTTTTATAAAATTGTATTTAGTAAATTTTAGGAATTTTCTTTAATCATTTAAGAAAAAATCTTTAAAAATTAAAGGCAATTTTCAAATATAAGCAAGTTGTCTACTCATGCAAATTTAAAATAAATAATCTTGAAAAATTAAACTTCCTCATTCGTAAAAAAATTTCCCAATTGTATCTTTTATAAAAAAGACTTCCTTCAACTTCCAGCTTGATTAATCATTCTTAACCCAAATTACAAATTCTTTCAATCTTTTAATATTTTAGTTCGCTATAAAAAGATTTTTTTCTTCAAGACCTTTACAAATTCCTTTCTTCATCTGATTCATTAAAAATTAAATTTCAATTACACAAAATCTTTCTTACCTTCAACGTAATTTTGTAAATCTTTATCAATTGACGGAAATTCCTTTTTTAGCTCTTTTTTGAGTAGTTCTGTGCACGACATTTTGTATGAGATTGATGATGAATTGATGAAATGTACTGCAGATATATAACTTAAATTATAAAACGTCAACAAATGTGGAAAAGTTTCGTGTTTTTATTAGAAAACTTTTTCTTGCTTTATACAGGTAGAAAGTGATGCAGAAACATGTGTTGATGCAAAAGTTTTATTTTTATTAGTGTAGAATGATGCAGAAATATTTTGTATGAATGAAAGTATTTATTAGACAGTTCTTGGTCAAATTTTTTTTGAATTTTGATTTCTTATTTTATATGTTTGTTATGATTAAATTTTTAAAAAATATATTGAATTGAATTTAAACAAATTTTTTATTTTTCAAATTGTTTTTAAAAAATTTATTTTTTTTTAAATTTTAATCTTGTTGAAGAAAAATTTGAAAATTTCTTAATATAATAAAATTAAATTTAATATTTTCATTATTATTTTCTTTAAAAATTTCCAAGTCACTCATTTTAAATTTAAAACTAAAAAACTTTTGTAAATATAAATAAGGGGGTTTGAAACTAATAAGAACAAAAAACTTTTTTTCTTAAGCCATTGCGTTTTGTTTTGATTTTTTTTTGGCGTATTCAAATTGACTTTTTCAGTAAGAAATCAACTGATAATTTCTTATTTTATCAACATCAACAAACTCAATTCAAACAATATTTTTCAATATGATTAAATTTCGAGTAAAAGATGAAGGTAAAATTTAAATAAATAAAAATGAAATTTAAGAATAAAAATAAAAAAATATTTTAGGTCCTCATATAGATGATGAAAATCTTATAGAATTAGTGCGAGAACATCAATTTCTATATGATACACGTAGTCCTGATTATAGAAATTTACCTATGCGTGCTACAGTTTGGGCTGAAATTGCTAAAAATTTGGCAATTGAAGATCGTTAGTTATTTATGCCACATCTTTCGACAACACTTTAATTGATCTTTTATTTTAGAAAATATTGTACAAAAACGATGGAAGGTTTTAAGAGAAAAATTTTCTGTTGCATACAGAAAATACGTTTTGGATGAAATCAATCCTAGTTGGGTGCTTTATGATTCATTGACATTTCTTGAACCATTTGTCAATTTGAAACCAGATAATAAAAAATCATTACAATCAGATGATACAATAACAAAATATGAACCGACAGTTTCAAAAAGTCCTCTCGATGAACATTATCTTATAAAATTAATAAAAGAAAGACCAGTTCTGTATGATAAAAAGCATGAAGATTTTCGAATTGCTGATTCTCGAAAGAAAGCATGGATGGAAATAGCTGAAATAGTTGGATGGAATGAAAGTAATTTACAAAAGCGTTGGCGAGTTATAAGAGATAGATTTGTGCGAGAACTTAGAAGAACAAAGAATGCAGATAATGATATCCATATCAATTGTTCTCCCTTCTTTCGTGAAATGCTTTTCCTAACTCATCATGTTCGATCTAAAAATTATGAAGTTGAGGCACATTTTGATTCAAATGAAGATGATAACTCAAAAGAATATGAATATGAATGGCATTTAAAAGAAGAATCTTCAGGAAAAATTGAAATTTTGAGCGAAAATGTTGAGCAAGTGAATGAAGATCAAAACTATGAGCATCTTGAAGAGGTAGAATTTGAAGAAGAAACAATTTTGGAAGAAGTTGAATATCCTAATGAGAATGAATATATTGAGCATATTGTAGTAGAAAATGATAATCAAAATGAAGAAAAAATATCTGACAATGAAATCAATGATGAAGATGTTCAGTATGAAGCAATTGTGCAACGAGATTTATCAGAAGCACATGAACCAATTGTTTCAATGCATAAAAAACGTCGTGTTTCTAATGAAAATCAAGAGCAACAACAATCAATAAAAACAAAAAGACGAGCAACAGAAACCTCTCAGACTATTTCGAATGATACAGCAGATGAAGATGTTGCTTTTGCAAATACATTAGGTTGCATGCTTAAGAAAATTCCACAGCATCTTAAAACAAGCATAAAATTAAAATTATTACAAAGTTTTGCAGAATTTGAAGCACAACATAAATTAGGTTAAAATTTATAGAATTGTCATTTTCATCATAAAATTTAAATTATTCTACTTAAAAAATAAAATTTTATTTGAATTATTTTGAATGTATTTAGAAAATTTCATTTTTTTTTTTGGTTGTACCATAAAAAAGACACAATTTTTAAGATCAATTGCCTAAAACCTCTGCTTAATATTTTAAACACCGTTGTTAACTTTTTGATATTCTCAGTAAGCGGGTTGAAATTTTATTTCGAATTTTTTTACTTTTTTCTTTATAAAATTTGAATATTTAGCATTTATGAGAGCGAAATTGGTAAAATTTCACACAAAATTTCATTATTGATGTAAACCAGTAATAACTAAGTGAATAATAATAAAAAAGTGTTAAAACATGTAAAAAAAAGTCACTAAAAATGTTAAAGTTTCGAGCATTTTTATTAATTTTTCAAATCACATTAATTCAAAGTTCATCAAATTTTCTTCAGACAATCAATGAAAATACATATAAAGTTTGACATTTTGGTCTATGGAAAAACAACAAATCACATTAATGACATTATTGATGAAGTCACAAAAGCTTTGCGTGATGAAATTTCAATCAATATAATTCACATTAAAAGTTTCAATAATTGGACTCATAATTTAAATCAATCTGCAATAATTTTGGCTGAATCTAAGAAAAATTTGAAAATTTTGCATCAAAAATTAATGGCAAAAAGTGAAAATGATACAAAATTAGCAAATGCAACACCAAAGCAGCTAAAATTCTTAATTTATTGTGAAAATTTGACAAACTTGCACAGTATTATTAAAAACACAAAATTTGAAAGACTTTCTTGGACTGATTTCAGATTCTTTCAATTTTGTATAATAAAAGCTGGAAATTATGTCAATTTGAGTGCAATCGTGCTTTTCTCTGAAAAAAAATGTGGTGAATTTCAAATAAAATTTTTGAATTCATTTGACATTAAAACACAAAAGTGGAATTAAAAATTGCAAAATTTTGATCATTTCGAAAACTTTCACAGTTGCTTCATGTCATTCTTAATGCTTTTTGGTGAACCACTTTGGTTTGTTGAAGAATACAAAGCATTTGAAAAAAATGTTGAAAAGTTTTATGAAATATTTGCCAAAACCGATTTTAAATTTCAAGTTCTTACAAATGAAATTCTTAGCATGACAGCAAAGAAAGCCAATTTTACACTTCACTACACAGTTACAGATATACACAAAAATAAAGCACTTACAGGTTCAAAAAATTACAAAAGCAATATCAAAAATGCAATTATTTTTCATGAGATTGTTATTGATGAATCAGTAACTCATCTTCATTGGACAGAACCTTCTTCAACTACTGATTAATATTATCTCATCACATTAAATGAATTATATACAAATTATGAGAAGCTTTTGATGCCTTTTGACTCTATCACATGGATACTTTTGTGCGTTAAAGTTTTTTTAACTTTTGGAATCATCAAGATTTCTTGTCTATTTCCTTAATGGGTTAAAAATCTTATTTTTGGTCAAGGTAATGATTTTTTCTTAAATTTTTACTTCATTTATCAAATATCATTTTTAAGGCATCAATAATCCTGCATATAATGCACTAGGGTCAATGTTTGGAATTTCACAGCTAAGACTACCCCAAGAATCTTCTAATCGAATTGCATTGTTGCTTTTCATTTGGTTCTGGTTAATTTTTCGAACTTGCTATCAAAGTAAGTTGTTTGAGTTTATGACAACTGATATGAGAAAACCAATGCCAACTTCTATTAATGACTTAAGTGAAATGAATTATACAATTGTGCTTGTTGAAGGAGCTGAAAAATATGAAAGAGCAAAGAAGGAAATTATAAACGAAAGAAACAGGTTAAAAAATAAAAATTAATTTAATTTTATGAAATTATTAAAATTATTCCAATTTAGTCCAAACATATTAAAAGTCACTTACGAAGATTTTGAATCATTTTATCAATCAGCATTAAATGTTCACCCAAAATTCAAGTCTGCATTTCTAGTTAGCAATTTTCATCATGCAGTTCTCAATTCTACTTTCAAAAATTCACTCACAATTATGAGTAATGAAAAATTAAGCAAATCTGTAGGATATGCAGTGACAAAAAATATGTTTTTGTTTAATCATTTAAATTTCATCATAAGTCAATTAATTCCAACTGGAATAGCAAAAAATCAAGACAATTATGGACTTTGGTTTAATTTTAGACCATTCGACATAGAAATTGTTGATCCAAGAAGAATTTTATCTCTCACAGATCTTGAATTTGGTTTTTTTTTGTGGCTTTTTTCACTTTCTCTGCCAATTACTTGCTTTTTATGTGAAATTCTAGCTGGAATTTTTAAGAAGATAAAAAGTAATACTAAAAATTTAATTTTATTAAAAATTTTTACATCTGTTTCAAAAAAAATTATTGAAAAACATCAAATACAATAAAATTTTGCTGCATTTTATTTAAGTACAATTTTTTACATTGATAAATTTCTTTTAAAATGGTGAATTCATTCCAAGTTTAGTTCCAAAATCTAATCTTGCTCTTCTACGTGCTCGATTTTCATTTTTAATTTCATAATATTTACAAAGTTCTGCAACACTAGCAATGAAGAAAATCGAGACAATGAGAATCACAAGTGCTGGCCATTTGTCATTCATTTCATTTAAACTGTAATTGTTGAAAACTATTTGACATATGAAAAGAATTAGGTGGAGAATTAGGCTGAAATGGAAATTTTTTTTAAGTTTGTAAAATTTAGAAAAAATTTAAAATTTGAAACTATGAAACTTTGCTTGTTTTTCAATTTTTAGTGATGTTTGAACATGAAAATTTTAATTTTTACTATACTCACATAATTGAGCTGGTAAGAACCCAACAGCTATTGCTTAGCGGATTCTTCTTCCATATAGAATAATCACGATGAACAAATGAAGAAGAAATGACAATCAAATGCAAGACAACTCCAAAAAGTATAAAATTCCTCGCTAGCAGCATATCTTCAGAGAAATTTTCATCATCTTTTGCCACAAGATCAAAAACAATGTGATCAACAGTGAAGAGATAAATGATGATTAAAATAATTATTGATGCAATATATTTTGCTCCATAACACCAAAGAATGTAAAAAAAAGTGTGAAAATCGACTCTAAATTTTGTTTTCTTTCCACTTGCTCGATTCATGATATTTGGATCATATTCAATTCTTACAAGTGAAATTGCCAATGGAGCAGTGATGCAGCACATAAGATAGAGTGACAAATCAGGTGTCAAAATTGGTGGTAAACTCATGGCACAACTGAGCATATTTAAAATTGAAAACATAATAGCTGTTGATGCATAAAATTGAATACAATTCCAAAGTCCAATTGAAAATTTCCTTGCTAGTTCGATCAGCCCAAGAATGGAAATTGGATCATCACGACATAAAGAAATTGAACATGGCAATGAGTTGAGCATTCGACTGAGATATATTGGTGAAATTGTGACAGGTTTTTGAATGTCGTACCATTTTTTTGGTTGATCTTTCAAATATTTTTCTTTGTTATTGTACAAATTTGATTCTGTATATGCTGGAACATTTTGACAAACTTGTGGATAAAGTGGCTCGCAACCAATTGAACAATTTGCTTGTAAGAAAATTTGACAATTTGAATGTGAATTTGCAGATGATCCCATGACAATACAAACTTCTCCATGTTTTTGCATAATTTTCAACATTTCTTTTGTCGCTTCTGGTAAACAATCAGTAAAAAGTGAAACCAACAATGGAACATTGTCAACATTTTGTATATGAGGTTCAATTTGGTCAATTCCACGAGGTAATTTTGCACGATTTGAGATATAAATTGGAATTTGATTGCTCTGTTCGGAACTATCAGTTGTGATGCTAATTGATTGAATTTCTTGCAAACCTTCCATAACTGAATCATGATTTGATATTGAACTATTTCTTGATTCAATTTTATCGTCTTGTTGTTTTGAATCTGGTTCAGAAATTGCACATGGTGCTGATGATGATAAAAGTTTTGTTGATTCAAAATTTGATTGTGGTAAAAGTCTTGAAAATTCATCAGCTGGTTCTTTATGTTCTTCATTTGTTTCAATTTTTTGCTTTGGTGATGAATTGTGTTCATTTTTTTCTGTTTCTAATAGCGAAATATGACAATTCCAGCCTGATTCTAATCCCATTTTTTCACTAAATACTCGCGATCTTAATTCATTTTCTTTACTAAAATGAACAAATCTTATGCAAGCTTTTTCAAATCTTTCAATTAATTGAACAATATCAGTTTGTGCTTGATATTGCATTGTGACCATTCCAATAAAAATCTGATGTGATTGCATTTCATAGCATCCTTCAATGTCTTGAACTGGTTCTTCTTTAATATCAGAAAATAGAAGACTATCTGAACTTATTGAATGTGACAGTGAATGACCTTCAAAATCACAATGATTTTTTTCTGCATGTTTTGATCTTTCAAATGTTTCCGGTGGAAGTTCCAAATAACGAACATCACATGATGAAACAATTTGACATGACGAAAGATCTGAAGTGCCTAATGGTCCAGGTCCTGCGAGCATTCCTACGATACCTTGACGTAATGGACGGTAGCTAAATGCTGTGCAATATGCTGTCTGGAATAGGCAAAAATATAAGAAAAATATTTAAAAAATTGAAAAGCAGTTTCAAATTTTAATAAAAATATCAACTTACTAGTGCATTTCTTTGATAAAAATCTTGAGCTCTTTTTCTCTCTTCTTCTCGTAACGGCCTCAAATCTTTTCCATTCCAAAAATCATCACAAAAATCTAAAATAATATCAGCCGTTCCTTGACTCAATAATTGCAATGAACCACCATGAATTTGTTTGATGACAACTGACAATGAATGTGGAAATGGAATTTTTATTTTTGATGCAAGGTGAAGTGATTTTGCAAAACGTGTGTCACGTCTAATGACTTCAGGTTGCTGAAGTTTTTAAGATAAAATTTTGAAAAATTGATAAAAATTTTTATGATAAAAATTTATTTACCAAATGACGAAAACTTGAAATTTGTCCTTCAAAATTGAAAATACTTTTTGCTTGTGCAGTAAAACCAATTTGTCTAGCTAGTTCACAAAGACATCGTCTAAAAAGTTTATAAATAGAAATTAGTTTCAAATATAAAAATTCCTCAAAGGCAAGCATAAAAAGGAAATGTTTGCATGGAAAAATATTTACAAGCAGATGAGGTAAAAAAAATCTGAAACAGCCAAACAAAATAATTTTCTAAAACTAAGTAGCATGCCTAAACACTCAATAATTTTGAATTTTTAAGAAAACACAAATGAAAAGGATGAAAAATAAGGAAATTGTCACAAGAATTTCTTTTTAGTGTGAAACAAGTGTGAAAAATTGGAAAATTCAATTATAAAAATTTTCATTTACCATGTGCTGTTTCTTATTTAGCATTAATAAGTTTTTTTCTTGAGTTAATTAAAAGCCATTTTCCATTTATAAAGCAAATACATACCCATGCAAATAACTTGCACATAAATCATACCGATTGGTAACTGGAACAAGATTTTTGTCAACTATCGATGCCGCTGCTATATGACTACAAAACTTTGAATATGAAAATTGAGTTTTTTCGCAACAGGTGTTTACTAGAATGGCGAGACCTGAAAAAATTGAATAATTATTAATTTCTAAATTTACTGCGTGTTTTTTTAATTAAGAAATAAATTTTAGATATGAAGTTCAAAAAATTTTATCGAAAAGTTCAAAATTTTAACGAAAATTTTTAAAATTTAACGAAAAGTTTAAATTTTTGTAGAGCCGTTACAATTTTAAATTTTTAATTTAAAAACTTGAAAATATTGAAATTTTAAGAAACATTTTTTAAAAAATATTCAGCAATTTATTAAGTTGTTAAAAAATTTCTCACCTAAAGGTTTCAATGAATTCAAATGATTTTTCCATTCATGATCATCAAATTCAAGTTTGAATGGACTATTTTGATCATGTGTTAAATCCAAAACTTCTGCAACAGTTTCTTTCTCATTTTGATCACTTAAATTTGAATTTAAACTGCTGTCACTAGAATTTTTTGAATTTGTATTTTCAATATTTGCATCTCTTAAAAAGAAAACTTTTTCAGGTGTCGGATTCGGCCATGATAAAATTCCTTTCTTATCAACACAACAAAATGCTGAAACTGATCCTAAAATTTGTATGATATTTGTCGATCGACTCAATAAGTCACAACTGCCTTTTAGAATTCTCAAATAATTGCAAAAAACTTGCTTTCGAGGTATAATCGGCATATCTAAATCAGAAGTTGGTGTGTCCATCATTTCAGGTGAACTTTTAGTCTTTTCAATTTGCATAAGTGGTTGAGGTATTGAAAGTAATGTATTGAGTCTTGCTGAACCCCAATGATGCAAATTTATCCATAATAATGGAAATATTAATGGCGACAAACTCATCAATGATGAAACACAATTTAAAATTCCAATATTTGTCCAACTTTTATGCATAATTTTGCCTCTTATAAAATAACTATCAAATGCTCTTAAATTTATAGTTGCAATTACTATAATAAGTACAAGGATGAAAACATATTTCTGTAGATAAATATTTATCAATGTATTTCTCTGATGATTATGAAATGTTGGTGGACGATCCAAAAATTTCTCGAAACATAGTTTTAGATTTTCAATAAATGGTGTATGTTCAACTATGCAAATCAAATCAGGAAGTGGTTGAACTGCAATTGGCTTTTTTGGTGCTTCATTTTCACTATATTGTGATTTATGTCCATAAGTTTCACCAATTTTAAAACTTTTTGCTTTTGAATTTTTTCCTGTAATTTCATGACAATTTGCTGGTGAAATTTGACCAACTCTAAGTACAATAATGTCACCCTCAACAAGCAATGCTGTTGGTAAATTTCTTAATTCATTGTCACGATAACACCAGCATAAAGTGATGCAAGGTGATAGCGGTGAAATTAAATGAGGATAGTTGGTATTTTTCCAGTCTTTTGAGAGAATGATTGACAGCTCAATGTCATTAAGTAACTCCTCCGTTTTTCTTATCATTTCTGTTGATCTCAATTTTTCTTCACGATACACAAAATATACATTAAATACAAGTATTAGAAAAACAACTATTGCAGTGCAGAAATAAGACGTAATAAAAAGACCAATGATCAGCAATAATGTGATAAAAATTGAGTAATTTGTTAGAATTCTGTAATTTTGATGTTTTCCCAATTTCTTTCGTTTTAAATTTGCGTATTCTTCATCGACCACTTTTTTTATATCATCATGAAGTTTTTTTAATGCGTCTTGTGTACTGAGACCGAGTTCTGCGTTCTTTTCGATATTCATTTTTGTTTCGCACTTAATTACTACTAATTAAATTTTAAATATAAGATAGAAAAAAATTTTCACTGTTGTTTACAAGTAAGTACTTTTATGACAGGGTTCAACAAAAAATATTGTTTGTTTGTGCAGGTGCAAAAATGTTGAAAAATAAATTTATTAAGTTTATAAAAAGAAATCATTAAAAGTTTCTGCATTACTTTATTAGATTTAAAATAAATTTAAAGTTTTATTTATTCAAATTTGAAATCATTTTAATTTTCATTCAAAATTTTATAATAATAACAAAAATATCAAAGATTCAACCCTGTTTCTTATCAGCTGTTTAAAGTCAATACACAAAATATACATTTTATTATATTTGTATTAGTGAGCGGAGATTGAAACTAAAAACTTATTTTTGATTTTTCACAACAGACAACATGCTTTAGGTTGATTTTAACTGAATAATTTTTTATAAAAAACTAATGAGAGAGTTTTGCATGATATTATTGACCAAGATCTTTTTTATTTCAATTTGTTTTAGAGCAAAAAATCATAAAAGTTGATTTATTTCTATCATCTAACACAAGGGGTGGGAACTTTGATAATTTTTTATAAAGTAGGCATTGAAAACTTCCGTTTTGCAGGCTACTTCATTCAAATTATCAAAAATCCCTTACAAAATTTTGATAATTTTTTGATAGAGTTCACACCCCTTGATCTAACTCTAATTTTACAACCTTCTAATAAACTAAATTCTAATATTTAAATTAATAATTAAAATTTTTGCCTGTCAGTTATGGCATATTAAAAAAATTATTTTGTTGTCAGAAACTTTTATTTCTTATTTCGTCTGTTAGACCCTTAAAATTCAAAATCTTATGATAGTAAAATTTCTGACTTAAATATTTGCTGGTGACTCGCTATTCTTTGCTTTCAGTTGTATTTTTTGCTGTTTTTTTAGGTTCTCAAGTCTAAATGAAATTTATAAAGTTAAAGAGAAATGAAAACAGCCTAATTGCTACAGTTTCAGATTTCAAACTCTGATCTAAACATCCATCAATATTTAACTAACAATAACAAACTTTTTGCAATTATGTCACACACTCTAATAAATCGTCATCGCTATAAAAAGTGTGTGTACAAACTATGACTCAATGTGCACATATGCTTCATTTTTATAAAGAACTTTTTCCATTCATTTTTTTCTTTATCACAATCGCGAGATAAAAAATATTTTTTTGGCGATAAGCGGACACACCGAGGAAGTCAAGTAACTCAAAAATATTCAGTATTGATTGAAAATTAGAAGAAAAATGACAGAATTACCATCAGGTTTACCGCAAGTTAAAAAATGGCTTTTATGTATTGATTTAAAAATTGGTGTTTTAATTTGGTCATGTTTTGAGATTGGAATTTGGGCAATTTTATCATATGCTGCTCTTGATAATGAAAGTGCATTTTTTAGTAATTGGGATTTATATAAATATGAAGAACACATTGAAGATAATTGGTATTATCAAATGATTTTTGGAACACCTGAAGAAGAAGATTATGATTATGAAATGGGATGTAAGTTAGAAAAATTTGTTTTTTAAAAGGCTTTTTCTATAATTTTAAAATTTTAGATGAGTCAACACTAGACGATACTGACGGAATTGATGAAGAATTTCGATGTGAGTAAATTTTTTTTTTCAACCATGAGACTTTTTTTCGTCATTAATTGATAAGAAATTTTTTGTGTGTCACAAATGCGTGAGAATGATTTTTATTATTGTTTGTAAACAAAGATTTAAGGTAGCAAGAAAAAAAGTTTTATTGAGAAATTTTTTATAACTTTCTTTATCAAAATTGAATTCTTTTTATCTTGTGACTACAAATGCATTCAATTCTGACGTAATCGATAAAAGGTTGATTATTTTTGCTAAATTTTTATTTTTTGTGTGGTTCTAGATGAAAATATGGCTGTCAATGGACTTTTAATGTTAGTTTTTATCGCTTATTTTTTACTTGAAATTATTTTCATTCTTGGGATTGCTAAGGTGAGTTTTAATTTAAAATTGATTTGTAAACATAGTAATTTTCTCCAAAGCAGCTTTTGACTGCAGTTAATTAAAATATTTCATATCTATAAACTATTCAACGACTTCTGTAACCAATAAATGTCAAAAGTTACTACCCAGAAGCTACTTTGAAGCTCCTAAATATTTGATATCTTTTGAAAATTCTAAGTTGACTAAAATTTTTTCTTTCAATTTCAGAAAGCAACAAATTTTCTCATACCTTTCATCGTCTATGATTCTTACATAATTTGGATGTCATTCATAATGATTTTTGCAGGACTTTTTCTAATGAATTTTGTCCTTGTTAGAAATTGCACAATTTTTGTCTCAGTTAAATTTTATCCAGCTGTTTGCAATTATTCATTATTTAAAAAAATGAAAGGAAAATTTTCATTTACTAGAGAAGTGCCGCAAATTTTGCGAAGTTCACCAAGGACATTTGAAAGAAAAAGTGCGTCAGTGAGTGATGAAATTGAAGTAAAAGTTGTGAAAAATAATAGAAAAAATAGGAAAAATAAAAATATCGAAGATGTTCATGAAATGCAATCATTGAGAAATTTTGAAGATGGTGTTAGGAGAAATAATGAAGTTAAAGAAATTATTGTAAAAAGATAAGTCTTAGATTTTAAGTATTGCTCTCAATTCTAGTCTTAGATTATAAAATAATGACAATACAAATTAGGGAAAAATTATTTAAAAGTTTCGACATTGAATTAAGAAAAATATATGAATAAAAATAAAAGTTGACATTATTAAAAATTACAATTATAATGCTATACTTATTTCATTGTATGTGTCATGAATTTCACCTTGTTTAGAAAGTATTTAAGAAAAATTTTCACATTTACATTTTCCATCAGTTATAAATGAACTGTGCAAATGTAAAGAAGTGAAAAATTCCTATTTTAAAAATTTCCTAAAAAATGAATGAAAATCATAAAATTAAAGTTGAAAACATTGAAATATAAAAAAGTGCTAGAAGAAGTTAAAAAGCCGAAAATTTGTGTTTAGAAGTAAATTAAATAAAAAAATAAAATGAAAGTTTTTTAAAAAATATTTTACAACAAGAAGTTAAATTTGTTGAAATTTATTAAAATCTGTAAAATAACAGCAAATTTTATTTTATATTTTATCAAAACTTTTCTTAACATAAATCATAATTTATTAGCGTAACGTTGCAAAAACCTATGCACTACTATTTAAATATCAGTTATTTAAAAGCTGTACTTCATTTTTTGAAATCTAAACAAATTAAACTTAAAATTTAAATATTTAGTATTTGAAAGACGAAATGTGTAAATTTTCAAAATTTATTTTTTAAATAAATACTTTAAGCTTGAGAATTATAAAACTCAAAAAGAAGACATTGTAAAAATAATAAAGTCTGTGAATACCCACCACAAGAGAACAAAGTAATTTTCTGCAATTTTTACAACTAAAATCCAAAAATTCCAATTTTGCTACAAACCAAAATTTAATCCGAATCAAAAATTTTTTTGTTTAATGAAAGAAAAATTATTTTTTTCATGAGCTTTCCTTGTCATTTCCTGACATTTTAAAAATATAATTTTCCATCTACAATTAATTTCTCCCATGTGATTATCACAAAAATAAAAATTATTCCATCATCACTTTAATGAATTTTCATATCATCCATTAAAAATCAGGTCAACTAATTTCTCTTGCTTAAATTGTATCATTTACGAGCTGCCAAAATAACAATAAACAGTGAAAATTAATTTTCATTTCTTTTTCTACCTTGAAAATTGCGAATTTATTTACATTGTCGCACATTAATCTTACTTTTAGCAAAATGAGTGAATTTGACATAGAAGTGCTCACAATTGGCTATCATGAAACAGCTGAAAGTTTTAGAGAATTTCTCGAATCACAACCAGACATTAAATATCATGTCTGTAAAGTGACAGAATGTCTAACAACATCCGAAGCTTCAAAATTAATTTCACGTGATTGGTTCAATTCTGAACTCTTGAAAAAATTTCCAACAATTTTTGCAATTCGTATTGAAATTGATGAAAAATTAAATCTTAAGCAAGCAAGGCAACCAAATGTTCATGAATTTGAAAAATCATCAAGAATTTTAATTGCATATGAATCGACAATTGAAAGTAAAAAGGTTGTTTATTGGAAGAATAGGAATAGTCAAGAATTTCATGGAATTGAACTTGGATTGAATGGAGAATCGATGATTGTTGCTGATTTTGTTGTTGATTTTATCATTGAAGCATTGTTTGTAAATCGAAGTGGTGAGTTGGATAAAAACTTTAGAAAATTTTTAAAAATTTTACTTCATATAAAAAAATTTAAATTACAAAATTTAAAAATAAAGAAAAGAATTTTGTATTGTAAAGCATTTAGGAAATTTTAGAATATTTTGGAATCTTTGACAATTTAAAAAACAATTATGTCTAACTTCCAATTTTATCAATAAATTCAATTTTTTTCAAAGTATGGAAATGGACGCGATTCGTCAATAAAACCACTTAAAATTGCTTCGTTTCCATACCTTGATCTTTTCTCAACAAATTTAAAATCTAAAACCTAATCTTGGCATTTTTCTCTTTCACAGTAACTCAAACTTCATCACAATTTCATCTCACAAATCTTCTCGATTCTTTTAAAACAAATCTTCTCATAAAATCAATTCTTGATCAAAATCTTCGAGTTTTTCGTGAATTAATTAAACTTCCATTTGATATCAATCATGGAGCTTTTGTAGGCAATGCCAGAGTTAAAACAAGTGCAGCTGATATAGCTTATGAACAGCACGATCATGTTGTACTTTTTGAACTTCTTTGTGAGAATTCAATGTTTCCCACAGCTTTTAAAGATGATGAAATTGAGTCGAATGCCATTAAAGCTATTGTAAAGCTCACAAATGAACTTCATGAAGCAATAAAAAATGACAATAAGGAAAAAGTTATTGAAATTCTTCAACAAAATTCAAATCTACGTCATTTTTATGACATTAGCAATGTGTCAGCTGTTGCTACAGCTTTAAAATCCAAAAATATTGAGATTTACAAAGTTTTAATAGATCACGATGTTTCTATTGGACCACTTGAAGATTTTCGTGGAATTTTAAAAAAATTTGTGCCAAAAGAAATGCGAGCTGAAATTCGTGATTTAAATTCAAAAGTTGCAAAATGCCTCGATGATCGTCATTTAATAACAATTTTTGCCAAATCTGTTATTGCTTATGACAATCAAAGCAAGAAAAATTTTACAAAATTAGTTAAAAAAGCTTTGAAAAATCTTAATGAAATTCCAATTGGTCGTGATTTGTTGCAGCTTTCAGCACATAATGAAAAGCTCAAAATTCATTTTGATTTTAATCAAAGTTCAATTTTAAGAATGGATCCAGTTAATGGTGCACCTGGAACTAGTGGAATGTTTTATTCACAAAACTCTCATGTTTATATTGCTGCTAAAGATGCTGAAGATGAAGGTGAGTTTGACGATAATTGTCTAGCTTGAAATTTGAATCAATTTGAACAATTTTAAATTAATTTCTTTTCAGTTGGTTTAAAAAATCTCATGGCAGTTCTTTCACATGAACTTTGTCATTTAGCAATTAATTTAGTTTTTAGAAATGGAGTTGATCCATATGCAGTTGATGATGAAGAACATAAAAATCAATTTTTATCCATCATTAATAAATGCAAAGAGCTTAAAGATGAAGAAAAAATTGTCAAATGGGTTTATGAACTTTATCCAGAAAATGAATGGCCAGCAGAATTAATTGTTAGAGTTCCACATATGTTGGTATTCTACTTTGATGATCCAATAAAATGTCGTGAACTTCGCAAGACTTTTAGTGAATTATTTAAATATTTTGACAAATTTGTTGCACCACAAATGATGAAAACAATCGTACTGCTTGATAAAATTGCTAGAAAATCTTTCTCTGTCAATTGTGCTGTTCTTACTGATCCATTAAAAAATGCAATTTATGAATCAACAATTGAATTTCAAGGACAAGAAATTGAATTTAGTGAAATTGTCGACAGAAATTCTGAAGTTTTTAATTTTCTTAAACATTCACAAATGCGTGAAATTTTAAATTGCACAGAAATTTTGAAAATAGGAAAAGCACCGGAAATGAATGAAAATTTTATTGAGAGAAATTTTATTGATTTTGAAGTTGAAACTGAAAAAGATGAAAATGGAAACGGGTGGAGTCAAAATGTGATGAATAACTTGTTGAATTTCAAGAAAATTGCTATGGCTGGAAGAAGGTAAAACTTTAATATTTTGCATTTTATTTCTCAATAAATAAAAAACTATTAAAAATTTCACTCTATTTTAATTTAGCAATGGACTTATAATTCTCTCAGATCATGCTGGAACTGGAAAATCATCAGTTTTAAGAAACCTTTCAGCTAAATTAAATAGCAAATACACAGACCATTGGGTTGCCTACATTGAACTCAAAAATTATCTTGAAATTTATGAAAAGTTTTCCTCAAATTTTCGTCAGATTGAATCGAAATCTAAAAATGAACAAAAACAGCAAATCGTGAAAATTTTAAAAGAAATTTTGAATCTTACTGATGAACTTGAATTTGCAATTTTCACAAGTCTTTTTGATTCAAATCAAGTTATTCTTCTAATGGATGGATTTGATGAAATTTGTCCGAACTTCAAAGAATTCTTTCTTAATTTTATTCAAATAATCAGAAATTTGACAAAAAATCAAATTTGGTTGACAACCAGACCACAATATATGAAAGAATTAAAACAAAAATTCAAGCAACGACCTTTTAAAATGTTACCATTTGATGACAAACAAAAGAAAGAATTTTTAAAAATTAATTCAAAAGAGTCTAAAGGTTTAGAATCAGAAAATATTTTAAAATTCATTACGAAAAATTTTGTTAATCTTGACAACTTACAACTTTCAAAAATTTTAACTGAAATTAATTCAAAAATTTCACTTTTAACTACAAATCTTTTCACAATTATTGAACTAATCATCGAAAGTCATAAAAAAATTCTCATCAAGAAAAATAATGAAATTTCAAATTTTGAACGTGATCCACAAGAAAAAATTAACATTTGGCAAATTTTTCAAATTTATTCATTTAAACTTTTATTCAAAGATCAATTTGAAGATTTTTTAGAGCCTCAAAATTTCATAAAACTGTCAGAACTTTCATTATTTAAAAAATATCAAAATTCAAAGCAAAAATGGACGTCAGATGCAATAGCACGTTATGGATTTCTTTATATTGATGACTATGGTTTGCCTTGTGAAATTCCTCACTTTATCCATCCAATTTTTGCTGAATTTTTTGTTGCAAAATTTTTGATTGAAAATATTTTTGAAGCTGATGACGATGATGTTGGTTATGAACATATGGTAAAAAGAATGAAACTGTTGGTTTTCATTGTTGAAAATGAAAAGCAAGGAATGAAAAATGTAATGGGATTTGTGAGAAATTATTTTGAGAGAAAATTGAAAGATGCTGAATTAAATCGGTAAGAAAATTTTTCTTATTTTTCTTTTCAAAACTTTTTTAAACTAAATATTTTATTAAAATTTTAGATTCTGCTCAAACTTTCAAAAGTCAAGGAAAAATTCTGAAATTTTCAAGTTTTTGGAAACTAAAAAAATGCAAACGTTTGTATCAGAAAGTTCAGAAAGAAAACAATTTTGGGAAGATATTTTTGGAAAACTTTAAAATTTACAGAAAATAAATAAATTTTTATATGAAACAGGTAAAACTTTAACACTCATTAAATTATCTTTTTTAAAAATGTTTAATTTAAAAAAATATAGTTAGAACTTAATTAAATAATATCCGAAAACATCGTTTTTAAATTTTAACTGATAATTTTAAATTTATCTAAAAATTTTATTTTTTTAACATAAAATCTTGTTATATTCACAAGCGATTTATTTTTTTTCGTAGACTCTTGCACAATTATATTTTGTAATCTAGGTCAACAAATTTTGGTTGATTTACTTTATATGCTGTATACAAATTTTTTTCCTCAAAAGCTCATATAAGATTTAGTAAAAAAAAGAAATTTAAATGTTGATATGTCATAAAACAAGTTTTGTAATTTTATTAAAAATCCTTAGAATAAATTAAATATAATTTTTTCCCATCACTAATCACAATAGAGAACAATAAAAATTTATCTTTATATATCCACCAAAAAGCTAATCTTTTACTAGTAAAAACTGGACTTGATAGTTTTTATATTAATAGCGTATAATTTAGATGTTATTAAATATCTGACATCAAAATATCATTGTTGTACTCTAGCTATCATTTTAACATATAAACTTTTGCCTAATATTTTCAATATAAAAACAGAATTTTGTCAACAATAATAAATTTTGTGTATGAAAACTTTTAAAATCTGTTGAATTATATAAATTTTTTCATAATTTTAAAGGCTTTTTAAACATTTCAGTATATTTAACTACCCAGTGAGAAATTTTTTCAATCGGAGTCCGAAAAATGGGCAAATATTAAAGATTTTTTATATAAAAATGAATTATTATACAGAAATTAATCATGCTTAACTTATAAAAATTTATATATTTTATAAGAAACTTTATCAAATTTTGACTAAATCAGTCCTAAAAATTTTTTTTTAAATTTATCATTTCTTTTGGTATTTAATTCTTCTTTTTACTTCCATTATTTCCTTCTTCCTCTTCATCATCATCATTTTCTTCATCATTATCTGCATTTTCACCTGCACCGCCTTCTTCTAATTCTGGAATTGGCAGCATACAGCCTAAATAGATAAAAAAAAGTGTAAATATAATTCATTATTTCTTTAAAATTGAATTTATCATGCTTCATTTTTTGAATAATTTCAAATTTTCATGTTTATATTTAAAAAAAGATATCGATTAAAAAAAATTGTTGAATTCACTTTGATTTAAGTAAATCGACACATTAGGTCGGTATAATTTATAAAGAGGTAAAATTAGACAAAGAAGCAATAATTGGCATGGATAGCTACGTTAAATAATCAAAATTTTATTTTTTTTTTAAAATTTCGTTAAATAATTATAAAAATAATTTAAAACTTACCTTCAGTTGCCATTCTAACCATAAAATAAATAATAAACTGCACCATCATTGAAATAAAATCGAAAGGTTTTTGTAGAATTTGTGCAATCTTTGAACCCTTTGGTTGCTCTTCATCCTCATCTTCTTCTTCTTCATTGTCATAAACAATTTCTTCACGATCTTCATGAATTGTTGGTTCTTGTACTGATTTCTTCACCATTTTAAATTATCAAATTTGTTCTATTTTAGACTTTTGACCTTTCAACAACTTTCCGCTACGAATCACGTCGATACTTTTTTTGTATATGTGTGTTTTTTATTAGTTTTTAGCAAACTGATTTTTATTATTGAGAATTCTTAAGATATTGACCTTGAAATTTTTCCTCTTTTTATGTTTGTATTTATTGAGAACAGATGCTTTATCACATAAAATAATAAGATGTTTTGCCGGTTTTTCTTGTTTGTATTGCAAATGAACTTTCAAAATTTTAATATTTTAAAAAATTTTAATATCCAAAAAAAAAAATATTTTTCTTATATGTCAATTTTTACTAGACAATTTTATTCAATTTAATAACAAATATTGCTACACAAATTCATCCGATATGTAGCAACAAATATTGATAGTTGTTTCTCTGCCTTTTCTTTTATGGCTTAAATTTCCTTGACATCAATTTATTTCACTCTTTTTAGCTTTGCGTGATGTTAACTTGAATTTAGTTTTTGACTTTTTTTTTTCAAATTTCAACACTAAAAATAATTTTTTACTTTCTTTTTCGTTATTTGTCAATCATTAAAAAATTACTTTCACGTAAAAAGGTTAAAAAATTTCTTCTTTTTTTTGCTGTGTGTAAATTAATAATTTTTTGGACTTATGTAATTCAGCTTGTGAATAATTTTGCTGGCGTAATTACTTGAGCTCTTTTGTTGAAGTTGTTACTTGATGTGTGTGTATGAGGTAAGCAATTTGATCTTTGGACTTTGACTTATTTGTAAAATATTTTGATGTATTACAAATTTTAAAAATCACAAAAAAATATCTTTGATTTATCTCTTATAAAATTTAATTAGATTTTTAAAAGTTCAAAGATTCTTGCAATTTTTAATCTTTACGGCACAACAAATCAAGAAAGACTGAGAAATGTTAATTCAATTGAGAAAACTAAAAAAATTCCGAAGCAATACAAAGTAAACAGAGAGCGGCAAACATTAAATAATTCTCTCATTTTTTAAAACTTAAAATATGAGAGAAAAAAAAAGTTTTGGCGCAATGAAATGAGAGAAAATAAAAAATTTAAAAAACACATGTTGACAGTGGCGTAGAGATTTTTTTATTTTCCTTTTTTTATTATTTTAAATTCTTTTAAAGCTTGAATATTTTCATAAAAAAAAATTTTCAGTCAATGACTTTTTATTTATTTTGAAACAAATTTTTTCCTTTGGTTTCCGGCATTACGAAAATTGTTATAAAAGTTCCAAATAAGCAAATTCCGGAATAGATCCAAATACACCCATGAAGTTCAATAATTTCTGTCAAAATTGGAAAAACCTAAAGAATAAAAAAAATATTAAATTTGAAATTTATCTAAAAAATTATTTTCTTACTTTTAAATTGCAAAATCCAAATAATGTTAAAAGTGCCATAAAAATCATCACTGAAAATTCACGAATCTGAAATTTATAGCAGAATTAAAATTAAAAATTTATCTTTTGTATGATTTTGCTTACTTTGTGTGGAACAAGTTCAGTAATAATCATAAAAGGCAAAGATGCAACACCAATTGCATTTAAGAAAATTGCACAAGAAACAGCAAAAATTGGAAGCCATTTCAAATCATTAGGAATTTCCATTGTATCATTTAAATAAGCATAAGTTGCCATAAGACAAAGAAAAAGTGATGAACCACCACAAGAAATGCTCATTAAAATCTAAAAATATTCAAAATTGATAATTTAAAAAATATTTAAAAATAATCAAATTTTTCTTACTTTTCTTCCAAATTTATCAACACAAATGCTAGCAACATAAATTCCAATAAATTGAATAAAAGCGACAATCATTGCTGATTCATTTGGTTTCAGTGATGATCCAGAACTTTCAAAAATGTCAGCTGTGTAAGTCATTATTGCAAAATTACCAGAAAATGATGCAATAAATGTTAGAAAAAAACTCATCGAAAGTCCTCGAAGCGTTGATTTTTCAACTAGAAATGGAAAAGTTAGAATTGTGAAATTTTTTTGTAAGTCGCAAATTAAAAAAATAATCCCATGATTAATCAAATCACGTTAAAATGTTGTAATAAACAAAATTTTTTTTCATAAAAATCATCAAAAATCTAATTTCTAATTCTTACCAAAATCTTTAACTTCAATTTTCTCTATGTTGACATTATTAACAGCATTTCTTAATGATTCAAGCTCATTTTTGACCTTTCCTTCATTATCTCTACTGCAACTTCTATAAAATTTCAAAGATTCAAGTGCTTTCAAATTTTCACCCTTTTTCAAATAATATTGAGGAGTTTCAGGTAAAAAAATCATACAAAAGAAGAAAATAATTGAAAATGGCAGCATAACAAGTGGAATGGTAAAAAAATCCAAATAAGTTCCAAGTATAAAAATCAGCAACATCCCACCATACATTGCAAGTGGAAAATATGCACCAAGTTTGCCTCTAACATGACTTTCAGCAATTTCACCAGTAAATAATGGTAAAATTCTCAGTAATCCACCTCCTGTCAATCCCGCAATTGCGCGAGCAATATAAATATGAATCACATTTGTTGAAAAATAAATTAGCAGCCAAAAAATAACATTCGGCACAAGTAAAATTATTAAAGAAATTTTTTTGCCTAAAATATCTGCAATTTTTCCATAACAGAATGTATTGATTAATGCACCAATTGATATTAATGATCCAATCCATGATGATTGTGTTGCTGTTATTGGACCATCAGTTAAGTGAGTTTCATTTGACTTTAAATAGGAACTTGTTGGTGATACCCAAGCTATTGCACAGCCATGAGCAAGTGTTATGATATTTACTAAAATTCACAGAAAAAATATAAATTGGCTTCAATTGATTGAGAAATTTTTATAGTTAAGATGAGTTTATTAACAAGTTTTTAGCGATGCAAATCAATTGAGCAAAATTGTTATGCGATCACTTATCAATTTTAAATAAAAACTTGTCTATTATTTGATGGTGATAAAAGTATATATTTGATCTTTAATATAAAAATAAAAAAAATTTTTTTTTAAAATATTAATATTTTGACATATGTGTTTAATTTTAAAAGCATTTCATTAATTATTTCCACAAAACGTACGATAATAAAATGTTCAAATAACTATGAAGTTTTATATGACTTAAACCAGAGTTCAAAAACGTTTTATATTTTTGTCTATCAAATTAACAAAAAAACTATCAAAATATCAAAAAAGTATCAAAAATTTATATGGGATTTTTGATGGTTTTTTGATACTTTGCATGAAGTAGCCTGAAAATCGGAATTCTTTCATCGCCTTGAAAAAATCTATCAAAATCAAGGGGTAGGAATATTGATAATTTTCATAAAGTAGCCGTTGGAAAAATTCCATTTACCAGGCTAATTCATGCAAATTATCAAAAAACTATCAAAAATTCCATACAAATTTTTGATACTTTTTTGATAAATTTTTGATAGAGTTCCAACCCCTTGAACAAAATAACAAAAATTTTAACGAGTAAACAAAAAATTTTTGATAGTTTCATAAAAAATTTTTAATTTTCAATGGTTAATCTGTTTAAGTTATCAAGAGTTTTCATCCCTTGAGTTTAACTAACTTTCAGTTGAAATTTTAATGGACTAAATTTAATTCGATATTTTTAACTGATTTTTTACTGTTTTAAAATAAGTTATTTAATTATAGCTCATCGCGGATTTATTTGTCGATTTGATTACCAACACCCAAATTAATTGATTTTAACCAGTTAAAAGAATGGGTTAAAAAAACAATCAAAATTTAAGATTTTTTTTTTAAAATTTCAATAAAACCTTAAAAATTTAATCAAAAATTCCTAGCTTTTTGAATTTTTCTAGAAAAATATTGACACTTTTCATTTTATAGTCACTTATTTTTTAAAAGTTGCTAGCAGCTGTTAAAAGCCACTTGTAGAAAGTTGCAAAAAATATTGCATTTATTGAAACGTAAAAATAAACAAAAATTTAAATCTTTTGATTTTTAATTAACTTACAAATTTAATCTGAATATAAACTTTTAAATCGGGTGTTGATCACCAAGCTTATAGATAATCAGTTTAATAGCTTAAAACTTTTTAAATCATTTAAACTAATGCAATACAACATATCAAGAATTTTGTAGCTACTAATTTTGTAGACATCTTCAATCATAAGTTAAATAATTTTGAATTTTTTAACCCTTTTAAAAACAACTTACTTGCAATTGTTGCTACATATTGATTTTTTGTACTTGATTCAGATTTAAATATATTAAAAATCATTTTAAATATTTTTGTTCAATTTTTTTCTAAAATTTTTCTTCTTTTATATTTGCTAAATTTTTTTGATATCACTATGCAAACTTTTATCACAAAAAAATTCTTAAAGTATTCCTTAAAATCGTGATCTTTATGACAATGATCTGCTTCTTTAAATTTCGCGAAGACGACTGATTAATCTTCGCATATGAGCAGTAAAAAGAGTTTCGTGTGCCTAGTGAAAAATATAAACAGAAAAAACATGAACAAAAATGAATGTCAAATAAAACAAATTTTGATAAGTAAAATCAAATTTAAGAATTTTACATTATTGTTAAACAATAAAAAACTGATTTTGTGTTATAAATTAAAACAATGTTTTGAAAATTCTTAATATGAAAAATAAAATTGGATAAAAATATTTATTAAAACATTACTGGTAAAAACACATGAGTTGAACAGATAATATGCAAATTCATCATATTTGTTTTACTTAATAAGAAAAAAGATAAGAAAATTTCCACGTTTTATCTCATCTTCACGTTGATTATTATTTGACAATGACTTTGAAAATCTATAAAGATTAGAAAAAGGCAACAAACAATTAATTATTTTAACGTGTCAAATAAAATTGTGTTTATTATAAAGTAGCAAATTTTTTACCAACAATAATCAAGGACGGTAAACTCAAAAATCTACCGTCTTCCCTCGAATTAAAGAGCCGGCTCTTGTATTCAAATAAAAGAGTCATTTTTGAAATAACGTATATTTTTACATACTAAAAATAAACAATGACTCAGCAAAAAACGTCACCCTTGAATACAAGCCGTCTCTTTAATTTGAGGGAAGACGGTAGCAAAAAATTAACAAAAGTTTAAAATCCTTGGCAATAATCATTATAAGCTAAATAGAAAAAAAACAATTCTGTGCTGCTGTAAATTTTCAAAATTTGTTGTGAAGGAATTGGCCGATTTTAAAAAGTCCTAGGAGTTTCTGTTTTTGAATTACAAATTTCAATCCACAAAAGTTCCATGACCGATATTTAGAAAAAACATGTGACTCAGTCAATATTTACATTAAATTGTATCATCACAATTATTAATGAATTTAATATGACGTAGTTTAAGATAGGAGAAATAGAAAGTAAATATATTTTTTGCTTTTATATATTATGAAGTAAGAAACATGAAAACAAAAATCATACAATGATTAATATTGACGAAAATTCTGTACTTTTCTTTCTATTAAAGGTCTGAAACTAAATATATAATTGTAATAATGAACTCAATATAAAATGCGTCTTTTCACTTTGAAAGATCAAGATAAACTAAACTTTATTTATGAACTTAACCTTTAAATAAATATAATTCAAATATATAAATGACCGTTATTGTTGAACTCCAATACCCCCCCTCAACAATAATGTCATACTAAACATCGAGATAATTGAATAACTAAATATTGAACTTAAACTAAATATTAGTAATAACTAGAGGTTGACTGGCCTCTTACTCCAGGTTAGTGATTCCGGCTGCTTCGCGTAACTCCTTCAATTTGACTGCTCCTAATGCCTTGGTCAACATATCTGCAATGTTGAATTCTGCTGGACAATACTGAATTTTGATTAAACCTTTATTCTGGATATCTCTTATAAAGTGATATTTTGTTTCTATATGCTTGGTGGCGTTACTGAATTTCTGGTTATAGACCATATTAATGGCACTCTGATTATCCGCCTTAACTGTTATTGGATACTTAAAATTGATACTGAAATCTTGACATAAGTTCTTAAACCAGAGAATTTCTGAAACTGTGTTACCTAAAGCTGTATACTCTGCTTCAGTAGAAGACAGAGCAACAGTTGCTTGCTTCTGGCATGACCATGATATTGAACCTCCATATACGAAACCAATGTAACCTGAGTTTGACTTTCTATCTATTCTATCTTCTGCCCAGTTGGCATCAGAATAGAATTCTAAACATTGATCTGAATTTTGATTACTTAACTTAAGTTTGAAATTCTTAGTTGTATCTAAATATCGAATGACTCTTCTGACTTCTTGTAAATCTGTCTTAGTAGGGCTGCTAATCTTTTGACTTAATATCGAAACGCTGGATGAAATATCTGGCCTTGTATTTGTGCAAACATATAGCAGCATTCCTATTAATTTTCTGTATTCATGATTATCTGGAAGCTGGTCTGAATCTTTAATCTTATAATAGCCTGTATCTAACGGAATTCTGGATGACTTAGCATTGACTTGACCTGATTCTGAGACAATTTTCTTAATGTAATTTTCTTGGCTTATACAAAAATTTCCATCTGAATCTTGATTTACTTCAATACCAAGAAAGAACTTAACTGTGCCTAAATCTTTAACTTCAAAATGTTTACTTAATGTTTCTTGAGTCTGGTTAATTATGTTTAAATCAGTGCCTGCGACTA
>CM031382.1:6283180-6318920 GCA_018290095.1 Polypedilum vanderplanki | reverse complement strand
TTGTTTTAGAAAACAGTTATGAAAATTTACATGAATTAGTTTCTAAAGAAAACAATAATATGGACATGGTTCAATATTTTGTTCACATCAATCAAAATAAGTTTAAAGCAGCACTTGCGCTTAGCGACTATTCAATAAAAAGTTGTAAATCCATCACAAAATCTACTGAAGGACTAAACAAAATTTTAAATTATCCAAGTGACTTTAAATTTGATTTAGTAATTCATGATTTCACATTTGGGCCATGTTTATTACCACTAATGAAAGTTTTTAATTATCCGCCTCTTGTTGGTGTTACTGGATTCTTAAATCCTCCATTTACTGACTATATCATTGGTGGACATAAATATCCAGCATATGTACCGCATTACTTGCTGAATTTTCCTCAAATCATGTCATTTTATCAACGAGTCTTCAATCTACTCATTTATACTATTGAAAAATTGTAAGTAATAATTTAATTTAGAATAATTTACAATAATTTTCCAAAAAAATGTTAATTTTTGATACTTTTTAAAACTTTCTTGGAACAACATTGCAGTTTATAGTTTCACTTTGATTGGCTGTCTCATTGAGAACTCGAAAACTACAAATATAATAAATATTTATAAAGCTGTCACCGCCAACGGCAATTATTAGAACTTAGTGTAATTTGAAAATAACTCAATCGTTATTTTTAAGGCAACAAAATTTATTATAAGATTCTGTAAATTAAATCAATCAAGAACGCAAGCTATACTTTAATACATCATAATTTTAAGTGTGAATCTGTTTTTCAAACGAATATAATATTTCTGTGATTTTTTACATACATTGATCTGGGCACCGAAAATACACGAATGTGCCTTGTCTGCCACATGTGCTTTCCTCCATATTTATTAAAACTACTTTTAAAAGTTGTGTAAATATTACGCAACACAAGAGTAAAAAGTTTTGAGTTTGTTTAATAATCTATGTAATTTTTAAACAATATTTTAAGTAACTTTTACACTTTCTAATGTCTCGAAAATCATATTTAATAAATCCTTTCATAATATGATACAATTCATCCGAGTATAAAATATAAAAGTGTAAATTGTAAAAAACAACAGGTGTCAAAAACAATTAGCTTTTATGTTACTATACTATCTCATTTTTGATAATTTATCTAATCAATTTTTTGCTACCTTTAATTAACTATTATGAAATTTTTTTACAACCATATCTGGTTTTTAATTAGATCTGATAAGCATACTTACATGCATTCAAAAATAAAAATGATAACTATATATGGTTATCACTTAATTGAAAAAAAAAATATTTTCTCTCTACAGATCTCTATTCATATTTTTCTCTCTGATTTGAATCAGTTGAATTTCAGCAGTCAAGCTGTGAAGATGAAATTGATTCTACAAATAATTCCAGTATTTCTAATAGTTTCTCAAGGCTATTGTGTGAATATTTTATATATGCATGACGTTTTTTCTCCTTCACATCATATTTGGAATAATGCACTTGCTAGAGGACTTGCTGCACGTGGCTACAATGTCACATTTTTATCAACTGATCCACCAAAGTCAAATACTCAAAATTTGCACTACATTGTAATTGAAAATGGCTATGAATTATTAAATAAATTTCTTGGTGAAAATCATGAAAATTATGACATTGTCAAATACTCTCAAGAAGTAAATAAAAATAAATTTGCTGCTGCAACTTTTCTTGCTGAATATGCAGTAAAATCATGTGAAGCAATCGCTGCTTCATCACATGGACTTGATATAATTTTAGATTATCCCAATGATTTCAAATTTGATCTAGTCATAAATGATTTCACTGCTGGGCCATGTTTTCTTCCATTGATTCAAAAATTTAACTATCCATCAGTAATTGGTGTTAGTGCTTTTCTAAATCCTACTTATACTGATTTTGTCATTGGTGGTCATAAACATCCAGCATATGTACCTCATTTCTTGCTAAATTTTCCTCAAATTATGTCATTTTATCAACGAGCTTATAATTTCGCCATCTATATTACTGAAAAATTGTGAGTAAAAAAGTTATGTAAATTTAAAAATTGTTTTATAATTCAGTAAAATTTATTTAACATAGTTTCATTTGACAACTTTGTTTGCATTTCAATCATATCACGTGTATGAAAATGTTCATTGTTATCAATTTGCACTCGTTAGCTTTAATTGATAATTTAAAGTATATAAAAATCAGGGCTTTAAAATATAAACATCAATTTGAATACTTTTATTTTAGTTTGGGTGAAATTTTAAAATTATAGTGCTAATAAAAAGCAAAAGTATCAATGTTTATCCCAATTCATTGATTATTTATAAAACTCATAACTTTCTTGTTAAGAAATTTCTGCATTTTCCTGCTGTTGAATATGATTCTAAAGGAAGGTTTATATCAGAGTTGGAAAACTGCTTTTTGGTTGCGACAGCCATAGATTGCATGCAGCCAGTTTGCTGCACAGTTGACTGCGGCAGCCAGCCTGCCTTCCAACTCTGTTTTATACAAATATTTCTACTATAAAATATCAAGTTACGCAGACAAAACACTTGCCATTAGTACTATTTTAATTTGACCTTCAACTTCAATCTTTTCGCTCATAAAATTCATTTTGAGGCGGATCTTCTCAGTCGATGTTCAACCGTGCTAAAAAAATGAGTAAATTAATAAATTTTGGTGTATTTATTTTATTTGCTATTTATCAAGTCAATTGTGTGAATATTTTATATCTTCATGAAGCTCTTTCACCTTCACATCATATTTGGAATAATGCACTTGCAAGAGGACTCGCTGCACGCGGACATAATGTCACATTTTTATCAACTGATTTACCAAAATCTGAAACTAAAAATGTTCATTATATTGTTTAGAAAACAGTTATGAAAATTTACATGAATTAGTTTCTAAAGAAAACAATAATATGGACATGGTTCAATATTTTGTTCACATCAATCAAAATAAGTTTAAAGCAGCACTTGCGCTTAGCGACTATTCAATAAAAATTGTAAATCCATCACAAAATCTACTGAAGGACTAAACAAAATTTTAAATTATCCAAGTGACTTTAAATTTGATTTAGTAATTCATGATTTCACATTTGGGCCATGTTTATTACCACTAATGAAAGTTTTTAATTATCCGCCTCTTTGTTGGTGTTACTGGATTCTTAAATCCTCCATTTACTGACTACATAATTGGTGGACATAAATATCCAGCATATGTACCGCATTACTTGCTGAATTTCCCTCAAATCATGTCATTTTATCAACGAGTCTTCAATCTACTCATTTTATACTATTGAAAAATTGTAAGTATCAACAAGTTGATCATTCAAAGTTTTACCGTCTCAATTTGTGTACTGCGAATACAACAACTAATTTGATTATTTTGACAAAAATTTTTCTTAACTCTTTTCTCTCATATTATTGAGTTTAATTTTGTGTCTCAAATATTGTCACACATATTTTTAATAAAAAAAAATTAAAGGTCAAGACTTTTTGCAATCAATCTCAATAAAATTTGATCTTGAACTTCTATTTTTCATCCGCTTTATTTTCTTTATAAATTATTTTAGTTCGTTTTCGTTGTAGTATGAAAATGAGTAAAACCTGAAAGTTTTCAATAATTCTTTATGAATTTTAATCGTGCGTTTAACATGGTTTCATAACTCCATCAGTGATATTGTCATTATGGTCACAAATATTCCAGTTATATTTCGTATTACATCACACTATAATGATTAAAAGTAATTTTTTTTGAGAGAGTTTCATATTTTGTACTTTATAAAAACTGAAACTTTGCAGGTAAAAATCAATTTTTTACTCTCTCAGTTTTTATTTTCTTATCCTCTCATTTCAATCGCAGTATAAAATTTGAGCAGCGATTTTTTTTCTCTCAGTATTAATTAAACATTTTGTATGTTTAGATTTAGATTAAAATACGATCATGCGTTCAATTTTAATTGTAACTTTAGTGCTATTTTTTCTAACTCAATGTTATTCAATAAAGAACATTTTATATCTGCATCATATGTTGTCACCATCGCATCATTTATGGAATAGTAAATTAGCGAAAAGTTTAGCAAATATTGGATATAACGTGACATTCCTTTCAATTGATTTTCCTAAAAGAAATGTTAAAAACCTTCATTATATTGTCATTGAAAATGTATATGATGAATATATGAAGAAAACTGCTGAAATTTTGGGTGATACAAATTGGGACATTGTTAAATATGCAGAAGAAGCTTCAGATAGTAAACTTTTTGCTGCACTTGGATTAAATTTTTATTGTAGTACAACGTGCAATGCAATTATGAGTTCAAATAGTTCTTGGAATTGATCAAATTTTGAATTATCCAAATGATTTCAAATTTGATTTAGTGATTAATGATTTCACGTGTGCTTCTTGTCTTTTACCTTAATTCAAAAAATTTAATTTTCCACCTATTGTTGGTGTTACTCCTTTTTTGAATCCTCCATATACTGATTTTATCATTGGTGGACATAAACATCCAGCATATATACCGCATTACTTGCTGAATTTTCCTCAACTTATGACATTTTATCAGCGAGTTTTTAATCTTTTGATAAATACAGTTGAGAAATTGTAAGTGATAAACAATAATTATTACATATCTTAAAAGATAAATTCGTAGTTTTATTAGATTTTTTATCTATAAATTGTTTTCTTCTTTAAAAATTCTTATATTGAATAAGCTTATGTCAAATTTTTTAAAAAACAAACCTGATAACTAAAACATCTGTTTAAAATTTTCAAGTACTACCGTCTTCCCTCGAATATAAGGACCGGTCCTTCTATTCAAATTTCGTGAATTCAAAAAGTTTAACGTACTTTTTCCATACTAAATCAAAACAAAAACTGAGCAACGGTCCTTTTATTTGAATAGAAGAACCGGTCCTTATATTCGAGGGAAGACGGTAGATTCATTAAAAATTCTTAATCTTAATTTTCTTAAAAATACGTTAATCATTTTTTTAAACAAGTTCATAGCTTTGAACTAATAAAATTTTTCTCATTATTTTTAGATCATTCAAATTTCAACTTTATCCTGAAATTGAAAGGATTACTCACGAGCGCTTCAAGTTCGACAACATGCCACCTTTGCTAGAAATTGAGCAAAAAACAAAATTAATTCTATTAAACTCAGATCATGCTGTCGATTATCCTGAGCCATTGCAGCCAAATATGATCCTTGTTGGAGGCTTACAAATAACTGACCCAAAACCACTTCCTGAAGAATTGCAAAAATTTGTTGAAAGTAGCAAAAAAGGAACTGTTTTGATGTCATTGGGAACAAATATTATGTCAAATTTGTTAGGAAATGAAATTTTAACTACAATCTTAAAAACTTTTGAATCGTTGCCTGATTATAATTTCATTTGGAAATTTGAATCAGAAGCACATGAACTTCCAATTAAACCTAGTAAAAATGTGATGCTTTCAAAATTTTTACCTCAAAATGACTTACTTGCACATAAGAATTTGAAAGCTTTCATAACTCATGCTGGTGGTTTGAGTACTCAAGAAAGTTTATGGTATGGTAAACCAATGATTGGAATTCCATTTATAGCAGATCAATATCGCAGCATTGACAAGTTAGTTTCAAATGGAGTTGGAGAAAAAGTTGAAATTGCAAAAATAAAAGTTGATACTTTTAGAGCATCAATTTTGAAAGTTCTCGAGACACCAAGTTATACTGAAAATGCACAAAAAATATCGAAACTTTTCCGAGATAAACCAATGAAACCTCTCGACACTGCAATTTGGTGGATTGAATATGTTTTGAGAAATCCAGATGCTCCAATTTATCGATCACCAACACTTGATTTAGGTTATTTGGCTTCGCATAATTATGACATTTTCCTTGTTTGCATTGTTCTTATTCACATTATTGTGTTTAGTATTAAGAAACTATTAGGTAAAATTTTCAACAAGAAGAAAATTGAAAATAAGAAAGTAAAGAAAAATTAAAGACTATTTCAAAAATTTTCAATTATTAGATTAGTGTAGAAATTTTATTTCTTAGAAATTTATTAAGAGTTTTTGAATCAAGCTATAGAACTTTTTTAAAAATAATGTTTGAGATTAACACAAAATTTTTGTTAATTTGTTCCCGATAGTAATGATCATAATAAAAATTAAAATTCAAAAATATCACTTATAGACAAAATAAAGCTTTTTTAGGATCAGTTGCTTTTTTCATGTTATCGAAACTAGGACCTAACAAAATATTTAGGCTAATAAAAATATTAAAAAAAACTGATTTTGTTAACCTGCAGGATCACAAAGATTCATTCTTGAAATCAATGGTCCATTTGTGTCATTTATTTGACTTTCAGCACTTGCAGAAAGTTAAACGCTAAAACTAAAACTAAAAACATAAATCCTTTCAGGATTGCCAACATGTTTCAATGTTTTCACTAAAATATCAACAAAATGTTGGTAATTGGCAATGAGAACAGTAAAATATTTATCATTTGTATAGTAGAAAAAGTCCATGATAATCACACAATCACCTAAAAAATTTAACATGTTTTTCAATTCATGTGGAATCCAAGGCGTTGGGTGAAACTTTTGTAGATTTTGAACAGCTTTGAGACCCAAAAGTTGTAGTAAATGAAGAATTCTAAGTTTTTTTTGTGCTTGTAAGACTTTTAAGGGAGATAAACAGACAAAGTGATAACAATAGCGTTGTTTAATAAATAAAAAAATGTGCAAAAATATTCAATAATTTAAATGTATTTGAATCAAGGACAAATTAATTCAAAGCGAAAATGTTAGACAATTTTTAAATTTTTTATAATAATCTTTAAAATTCAAAATCGATTGTTTCTTTATATTTAAAAATAAAAACTAATTAAAAATATTTTTTCATTGACATTTACAAGCACTGAAACAATTTTTCCTTTCTTTCTCTTTATCATTTAACAACATTTCTATTAAACTTTCAAAAGCATTTTGAACATTTAAATCGTTGGCAGCTGAAGTCTCAAAGAAACCTGCATTAAATTTTTTTGAAAATTCCTGTCCACGATGTATTGAAATTTTAATATTGTCACGCAAATCAATTTTATTTCCAATTACAATTTTCACTATATTGCATTGATCAGTTAGTTCAAGTTGCTGATACCATTTTGTTAGATTTTCAAAGCTAAAAAGATTTTTTTATATAAATATAATTAGTTAGTAATCTAAAGTTTGTTGAAATGCAAATAATATTACCTTTTTATACATGTAACATCATAGACTAGAATTAAACCAAAACGATTTTCATTTGAACCATTTAGATTTCTAAAATTTTAAGTTAAAAAGAAATATAACTTATAAAATTAGAAAGATTAACAAACCTAAAAATCATAGACACCAATGATCTATAATCATGCAAACCAGAAACATCAAAAATTTCTAATTCAATTTTCTCTAAATTATGTGTAATATTTTTGTATTTTGTTTCAGCTAAAATTGTAGGCCTTTCGTCATCATAAAATTCTCCTTCAATGAATCTTCGAACAAGACTTTAAAAAATACGGTTTTTTAATAATTAAATTTTATTAAAATGTGTTATTTGAAAAAATATTTTGATTAATACTTTTTGGATTAACTATTAGAAGAGAAATTTTTAATTATTAACCAATATTTTTTCATAATAACCTAGTAAGTTCCAAAAGTCAATTAATAAATTTATTATTTAATAATTTAACTAGATAGATAGTGTACATAGACAAAAGTTATTTATTAAAACTATTTCTATAAACTTCATTAAATTAGTGATGAAATAACTCAAAAATAACAAAGTTGTTTTATTTTTAAAAATAAATAATTTAGTTTTTACAATTTCTCAACTCAAAAAATAATTTAAAATGATACATACCTAGATTTTCCTACATTACTTTCACCAATAACAATAATATTTATTTTTCTAATCTCATTTTCACAAGTGTTTTCCATAGTAATTAGAATATAATAAATTTTAAGTTGTATAAAGAACAGCCTAAATTAAACTGAGGAAACAAAATTTTAAATAAACCACAACAAATTTGATAAAGTAAAACTGACTCATTTTAGTACTGATAAGTTATATCTAAATGAATTCAATAACATTTCAGATGAATTTCAGTTTTAATAAAAAATAAACACTTGTAAAAAAGTATTATAAATAAAGCAAAACGTATATTTTAAAATTAGTTATAACTTAGGAAAAAATTAAATTTTGATGATGATTAATTTAAATATGCAAATATTTTTTTAAACACATTTCAAATAAAGCAGTAAAATCATTGATTACAATTGTAATTTTGTTAATAATCTTAAGATTTTCTGCTGTTCTATGACTTCTTAATTTTACATTTTTCATTTAAAATATTTGTTTTAAGAATAATTTGAATATAAAATAGTCATACTTTTGTAATTAAATTCGATCATTTTATCGTTACGTTAAAGTTTTTCTTTTGCTCTTTTTTTGAAAAGTGTGTGTCACTGAAGTTTTTGACTTTTTGGACAGAAACAGTTTTAAACATTTATGATTCGTTAAAATTTTTGTCTTAGCCTTTACGATAATTATAAAAAATTATACTTAAAATGGTTGTGTTCTCCATAAAACATTTTTGTATATTTCCAAAGGAATTAAACATTTCCAGTAATTAAAAAAAACTAACGAATAGCAAAAGAAACTTTGTATAAAATTTTAGATTTTCAATCATTTTCTTTTTAGTATTTTTGAAAAGAGGTTTATTTACTATTTTAAAAGATTACTACATAAAAAGAAGTAAAAATTTGAAATTTTATAAAAATTACTTATTTTTGCTAATTTCAATTTCATCAATAATATTAAAGTTTTAAATTAGCAATATAAAACTTAGTAATTTTTTTGAAAAAATAATTTATCACCAACAAAAATTTGCAAACAAAAACTGGTTGAGTCAGAAAAATGTTTTCACTTCCTTTTTTAATCTTCATGTTTTCTATTTCATTTTCAGTTTTATCTTCTTCTTCTTATGTTAGTGATTTTATTATAAACCATAATATTCGAATTAACGATCTGTGACATGAATTATTTATTAATTTATTGGAATTTATATATTTCAAGGTTAAAAATGACGGCAGCAAAAAATTAATAAGAAACATGTGATGAGAAACATGAGGTCAACAGCCTAGGTAGATTTGATAAATAGAGCATATTTTTATGTATACTTTTTGATTTTTAGTTCAAAATAAACAGAAATGTAAAACTTTTGTGAAAATTATTAATGCTTTCTAATTTATTTTTCAGTGAGTTTAAAATTACAGTTTAAATCTTTGACCAAAACATGAAATTTAACAGTTTGATTAATTTTGAGGCTGATTATGGAAATAGTTTGATGATTCTAATAGTCATGATGTGCGAACAACTATTTAATAAAAATTAATAAGTTTGACAAAAATTTATCAATTTTAACATAATAAATGACAATAGACTTTAATTTACAGATAATAAAATAAAATAACCATAATAACATTCTATCAGTAGTAAAGCATATATTTTAAAAAGTGATAAATGTAGATCACTTAGCAGATTACAATTTGTCAAAAAATTTGCATAAAAAATGTTTTTACAGCAAATTAAATATGACATTTTAAATAAAAGCGCGTGTGCTGAAGTTTACTATGAATATTTTTACAAATATCGTTCAAAAAAAATGATCATTGACTCTGAAATAGTAAAACTTATTCGCTGGTGCCTTCATTGACTCGCTGGTTTTGAACTGGTTTTAAATTATTTACTATGAACTGATTTAAATTTTATAGAAGAATCAAGGAAAAATTCTTTTTAATTTTGAATTTTAAATTAGGTTTTTGGTATCAACTACAAAACTTTTATTAGAAATGAAAATTTTATCAATTTTTAAAAATTTCTATCTAGAAAAATTTTATAAAAAAATATTTTTAAACTTACAAAAAGTCCTCGACAATATAAAACAAGTTTTCCATCTTTTTGGCATATATTTCAGAATTTCATAGTATAAACTTCACAAATATCTGCTTCATAAAGAATTTCAACCAGTTTCTGTCAATAAAATAAAAATATTTTTAACATCAAAAATAGCTGAAGTGCGAAATCAACAAGAATTTTATCATTAAAAATCAATTTTATTCAAAATTTATTGAACAGATTATTCTGAATGCAAAACTAACTGGACTTTGTGTAAATTTAATCCGAATCATTAAAAATATGGATGATTTGTGTTGAGAGTTAATGAGATGAATTTTTTCGATTCGTGAATTTGTGATGCGAATGATGTCATTGGATTTGCAGCTTAAATGTGGTTTTAGTTTTGATTTTTGATAATTATTTTTTTTGCGTTTTTAGTCATTGTTATTAGTTAAGACGAAGGCGATATTTTTGCTAATTAGTGGTGATGAAAACTTTAAAAATTTGTTGAAAAATTAATTTTTCTAGTCTTCGGTTGAATTATAATTTAATTTGATGAATTTTGATTATTCACTAGTGTTTTATTATTAAATCAATTGGTAAGATGAAATTTTAATGTAGGGTTTTTCGTCATTATAATGAATATTTGAATTAGAGAATATCGTAAAGTGAACTATTGTATTTTAAATGGAAAAATTGATAGATTTTCCAACACACAAAAATTTAGTGAAATTGTATAAAATTAGACTGTTTTTTAAAAATAGGGACAAATATAATAGTCGAAAAGTATGATGAATATTTTTTAAACGTAACTGTTGGTTTTAAAATTAAAATGCTCTTGGAATATCGCGTTAATTAAATACATATTTTTTTATCAATAATTAAAAGCTAAACTAAAAATTGTTTCATGATCTTGAAAATTTTCTTCTTTTTTAACACCAAATTAAACTCAAAATGTCACTTTTTCGTACTAATCAATCAAAAAAAATTTTCAAGCAAGCACGGAAGCCTAATTAAAAATCAACCGCTTTTGACATTCAAAGCTAAAAAAAATGATTTGTAATCGTTCAAATGCACAATGTCACTGACCAGATAAAAAGTAATAAAATGATAAAAAGCTAAAAAAATTTAAATTGGATGAATAAAATTACTGAATGTGTAAAAAGCTTTAACAAACAATAAAAATGTTGCGATTTTATTTTGAGATGATAAATAAAAATGATTAAGGTTGCCGATTTTTTTTTGGTAGTGGAACGTGCAGAATGTCAAGGAATTGAATTGAGCTAAATTAATTGCTTTCTAATGGTTTTGAATTAAATTGTCAATTTTCGGGATTTAGAAAGATGCACACATATAAAGATATGAATGAATTGTCATTTAAATGCATATGTAATTGCAAATACATATAAAATTGTAAACGCATCACAATATCCCTACCTTAATCTACTAACATCATCATCATCATCGTCATTTATAATAGTTGTATGCAAAAAAAAACTAAAGATAGAAAATTGTCATAGAGCGAGATGAAAAAGAGAAGAGAAGATGAACAACTTGATAACAATGTGGATTTATATTAAGCTATACTAGCATGAAAATGTTTGACTTATATTATTTTTTTTTGCATTTTCTTTTGCTGTATATTTTTAATAATTGAAGTTAAGAAATGACTGAATATAAAAGTTTATTTAATTTTAAAACCATTTTGAATTTTAGAGAAATTGTCTACATTTTTATTAAATATTTGCGTTTAATTTTTATTAAAATTGTCAATTCTTTTATTAAATTTTCCTTAATTTAATTAAATTTGTCTAAATTTTTAATTAACAAACAAACTGACAAACTTATTTATAAAACTACTGAAGATTCTCATATATGTATAAATATATCTGAGAGATTAACCTTGCTGTCATCACTACTTGCTTATAAAGCGGCTTAAGCTCACCGCTCGCTTATTTCTCGTCTTCTTCTTTACTCATAAATATCAGCATCATATTTTTTTTCTTTCATTGTATTGACATTTGTCTCTCACAATAATCAACGATCATCATCAGTATCAATGTGCATAAATGTGTATTGTGTGTGAGCCATCAGCCTATAAAAGCCACTAACAGACCGCGAAATCACTTTAGTGATAAACAAACTTTCGACCTATCTCCTTCTTCTTAATTTTTTCCCAAAAATTTTTTTCCTTAAAATTTTTCGCGAGTGAAAAAAAAATTCTAGAAAAAAAATTATTTTATAGGAAATTTTAGTGCCATGAATGGAATCGCGAGATTTTTAATCGCGGCATGCATAGTGTATATATGCAGTGAGAATTTTGTGATAGCAAGTAAGTAAAAAATGAAAATGTCAAATTATATAAAGGAAATTTGGACTGAACTTTCGTACAATGGAATTTGTGAGAAATTTGTAAAATGAAAATGTCAATCAAGTGCAATTGTTTTGAAGTTCAATTGTGAAATGAAAGGAATGTGATTTTTATGGATTATTACATTGTAATGAAGAGAATACCAGTGAGCAAATTTGAATTCAAAATGGAATTTAAATATAATTGTGGAATTTGATAGTTTTATCAATTATTAAGTTAAATATTTTAGAGAATTTTAGAAAAGGCATAGATAAAATACTACTTATGATGTTTATAATAAATTAGGAAGTTTCTTTGTAATTTAAATCAATAAAAGCTTAAAAAGATTCTAATTAAAAAGTTTTAAATCCTACCAAGTTCTTGAAAATCAGTTACTTACATAATGATAAAAAAGAACAATTATGATACTCTATTTTTTTTTTATCAAGAGTTTTCACCGATGGAAATTATTCAAAATTCTTCTGCAAATTAAAAACAATAATTTCAAAATTAAATTAATTAAAATTATTAAGAAAAAGATTGAAAAAATTTGAAACCTAAAGAGTTTTATATAAAAAGCTTCCATTAGAATTATAAAATAATTAGTAAATTTAAACAATGAAATTCTTTAAAACAAAAGGAAAGCAATAAATTACTATAATAATTCTAAATGACCATCCAAGAACATTAATTCATATTTAATTGTGATAATTGTATCTCATTTATTTCAATGCTTAACAAAAATCAATTTGTTTGCTGAATTATGAACAAAATTAATGTTGAAATTTTAATCCTAAAGATTTTTCTTAGTTTAATAAACTTCTTTCAAAACAAAATTTCAAAGTCAAAAAAATTTAAAAATCAACTGATATTTTTTGTGCTCTACAAAGATATTTTAACAGTGACCCACATAATCGCTGCCTCATTCACATCAACGTATGATGATGTAAAAGAAATTTAGCAAGAATTTGCATAAACACAAACTTAAACATTGAATTTTTAAATATTAATCATCTAATAAAAATTTCCCTCATTTTTCGTTATGTAATTGTCAATTTATTTTATTGAATTTCGATGAAGAAATCAATCTGGCAGAAAATTTTCCATTCTTTTGTTAAATCAACATCTCAATTCATATAAATTTTATAATCAATAAAAAATATTTTTTTTCATTCTAATAAGCATCAAAAATAAAAATTTTAGCATATAAAAATGGAATGCCAAAAAATTGCTTCTTTAAAACAGGAAATTTAAAGCTATCTAGTAAAGAGCGAGTGATACTTTATCCTAAAGGCGATATTGATTATTTATTCAAAGACTGATTCCTTGCTTGACAAATGATGTTGAGCAAATGAAGAATTCATGAATTTGTAAATTGCTATGGAATTTGTTTTTCTTACTTTTTTATCATTTCTTGAAAATATTCTTTGTGTGACTTTGCTTGATGATGATGATGATGATATGATGACACTTGATAGTGGCCGGAATATTTTTTTTTCTAGTTTATTTAAATATGTCTGTTGCCAAGTATCATTTATTGAATATTTCAAATGAAACAAGTTTTTAAAAAAATTCGAAAAATTTTAAATAAAAATTAATATTTGTAAAACAAACTGATGAAATTTTATAATGTGATATAATATAAAAATTAAGATACCTTTAAAAATTTCATATTTTACTCTTTATAAAGGTAAGGATTGTTTTGAAATTTGTCAAGTGTTCAAATCAAAATAAAGAAACAAATATTTAACATTTTTAACAAAATGCCAAAAAAAAAAAATAGAAAATTCATTCAATTCTTTTTATAAAAAAAAATCTTTCAATGAGTAATTTCAAACTTTTCTCTGTGTGATTTATTAAGTTGAGCACAAGAAAAATACTTTGAAAACTCTAAATTTAAGTAAGAATCTAATTTTATTTTAAAATTACAATCAGATGCTCTTATCAATTAATTTATTGATAAACAAAATCTTTTTAAAAATGTAATTTCTAATCTCATTTTTTAAATATTCATGCGTTAACACTAGATTCTCTACAAATTCAAAATCATTTCCTTGATAAAATCAATTTGATATTTTTTAAAATGTAACAGAATACTTTGGTAGAAAATACTATTATGTCATCAACACAGATAAACATTTTTATCATTCATTAAATAAATTTTTCTTTATCCACAATCTTCTGCTTCCGTAGACTATAAATCAAACATTGAAGCAAGAAAAATCTCAACACAAGATAATATTTTGATAATCACAAACTAACAATATTAATGACTTTAAAGATTAATCACTTAAGCAAAAAAGATGATGACCACAATTGAGTGATACTCTTCAAAGATAAGTTTCTGATTGTAAAACAGTTGTTTAACAGACACAAAAACACAGAAGTTTTTTTTTGAGATAATGATGATTGATTAGTTTGCTGCTTAGCAGAAAATAACTTTTTTTTTTTATTTTTATAAATTTAAGATAAAAATTTTATTAACTTAAATTTATTATGATTAACTTAAAATTCAATTTCTAATAAAAATTAAATTTCAAAATTCTTTAAGCTCTAAAAAACTTTATTTTAAACTCTGTAATAATTAAAAGCAAATAACGAAGCAATATCTATTGACAAAACCTCGAAATGCCATTCACTTTCATCGTCATCATCCATATAATGCCATAGCATAAAACACTAACCTATGTTTATTGGCTACGATTTAATTAATTCAACATTTATGTGTTTCACGCCACGAAATATTTCGTGCTGCGATGTGACTTTTAATTTGAATGCGTCGCTTTTTTCTATCTATTGTTAGCCGAATGTGTTTGTGCTTAAATTTATTTATGATGGAAGTTTTTAGGAAAAATGAAGAAGTTCTTCCTTATAGACAGATAAGGTTGAATCTTATTTTATTGATACTTGAAATAAAATATATTTTATATCAGGAGATAAAATGGCAATCAATATTTACTTTAGTATTCGTTTCTTTTAAATTCATAAAAAAAAATTGAGCTTTGACTTCTAAGCTGGATTAAAAGCTGTGCAGGAAAATTATTAAAAACAGTTATATCAAAAATCATTTCAAAATTTCAAATATCAATTGAAATTTTATTTCTTTATCGCATGGAATCTAAAGAAATGTACCATATAATTCTCAAAAAAGAATCAATCGTTATTTCACCCTCATGGATGAAACAGAAAATTAAAAATAATTTTTATAAAATAAAGAATAATTGGAATTTATGAATTTTGATTTTTAATTTGTAAAATCACTAAATTATTACAAAATTTTAAACAGTCCTATTAAATAATAGACTAGAAATAAAATTTTTGCGAAATGTTTATTTTTGATATTTTCACACAATTCAAAAATTGCCAAAAAATAACACTTAACAAAATCCAATGAAAATCAGTAATTTAAAGGTTTTTTAGCTGTTTCTTTATTTAATTAAACCTACACGAGTCTTACAATAAGTTAAATCTGAGTTGACCATAATTAACTGACTTTTGATATGTTCGTGAAGATGAAAAAAATTAAATTAAAAATTCGAAAAAGAAGTAAAATGGAAAGAAATTTTTTAGGATTTCAAAACAAAACGTTTTATTTTTTATTTTGAAATATTTTAAATGATACCGAAAGTGTCCGCCATAGGACGGATTACTTTAGCGCATTTTTGGTGCCTAGATCAGTGTATGTTGTCAAATTACAGATTTATTAGATTCGTTTGAGAAATAAATTTACACTTAAAAATAATTTGATCGAAATAAATTAAGAATATAGGGAAAACATATTTATATAAATTTTGATGCATGAAAGTTCGGCGAGCGTTTTTAATTGGTGCTTAATTTACCAGAGTCCAAAACCGTTTTACAAATAACTAAAAATCAATTAAATTTTTTTCGATTATTTATTAAAGCCTTATCGATTAAATTTTAGTTGAAAATTTTAATTGAATAAATTTAAGCTAATTTTTAAATATTTTTAACCTGGTAGTGTCAATCGATTATATTGACCGTTATAATTTAAAAAAATTCCGTCATAGTTTTTATCCCTTTTCGAAATTCGAACAAACAAAAAAAATAACAACTAAAAAATAAGTTTGATTTGATTTTAATGTGAAGTTAAATAAAAAGAAATATTGTTTAGTGATATCTTTTTAAAAATTATAAATTGCATATGTAAAGCATATCAGATAAGTATTTACTAGTTTATCTTTACATAGTTCAAATTTCTTTGTGATTTTTTTTAATAATTTTAGATCAATGATTTGCTTGCGTGTTTTGTTCTTTTATGAGTCAGACGACTATCAAATCCATGCTTCAATCTACATTTCAAATAGTATTCTGCAAATTGAATTGAAGTTATCGGACAATGTTCCTCATCCTTTTCTCAAGTCTTGAATATTTTCTGTATAAATTCTTTTCATAATATCAAATCATCACTCTGAATATTTAGAATATTCAGATAAAAAAACTCTAATGATTTACAAAAATCAATCAATTTCTTGGATGGAATATGCAAGTCCATACTTTGATTAAGTTTATTTTGTAAATTCAATAATTTACCTTCTATTGATGATGATTCATTTGGTGAGACAAAAATTGATATACATTGTGTACATGAAATCATTTTCAAGAAGCACGGTAAAATTTCATTTATCCAGCAAATATAACTATTCTTTTCAATATCGTTATGCATAATATCATTCCATGATACTTCATCTGATATATGTTATAAAATAATAATCATCATATACGTTATCAATTTCAACATTTTTTGTTTGATCTTTTTCTTCATTGTAGGCTTTCAAAATATCAACAAAATTCAAATCAATAGTTTCACTCTGATGTTTTGAGTTTTGCACTCAGGCACAGAGCAATAATAATATGCCATTTTTGATCCTAAAAAACTGTTTTTATAACGAATTTTTAAAAATTAAAAATAATAAATGCGTAGTTGCTATTCCCAAAACTTTCGAAGTTCTTTCGAAGTTCATTCGAAGTTCTTTCGAAGTTCTCTAACGGTTCGATTGACACTACCAGGATTTTTAACTAAAATTCCAAACGGTTTCGGACTCTGCATTTACAGAATCTTATTATAATTTTGTAACTCGAAAGTAACGGTTGAGTAATATTCAAAATATTTGAAGTTCCAATATTTGCCGTTGGTGGCGCTGCAATCGTTTTCGCAGCCTACTTCGCTTTGTTTACATTTTTTAATTTGGAAATTTAAATTCGCAATTTCCTAATTAATGCAATAAGTAACAAGATTCTAATATAGAATGCCGCCAATAACTCGATAGCATAATTTATTTAAAACAAATCGGAAGTCGCTAGCTATTGTAGTTTTCGAGATCTCGCGCCTCAGCCGAACAGCCAGCCAGCCAGCCAGCCAGCCAGCCAGCCAGCAGCCAGCCAGCCAAAGTGAAGATATAAGCGGCATTGTTGTTCCAAAAATGCGCTAAAAATATATAAAAAAAAATTTAAACTCCATTACTTTTTATTCACAATTTAATACTTAATTTTTACTACCAAAATCATCATCGCAGATAATCTTTATAAAATGATCAAAAAATAATAATTTCCATAATCGAACTCTTCTTTTGTTATGTTGAAATTTCATTGCTTTTTGTTAAAGATTTTGAATAAAAAAATGCAAGAGGTAAAGAAAAAGAAACTTGCGCTGGTCACTCGGTCAACAGTTACTTCTTCTTCATTCACTTTTATGTCTGGTGTTTAACATTTTGTAGTCTCGATGATGATTTTAAGAGTTTTTGTTTATTTTAAGATATATCGATGATATGACAGTTTAAAAAATTAAAAAGGAAAAGTGCTTTTGGTTGTTTTTGATTTGTTTGAATGTTGACATAAAAAATTAGAGTGAAAAAAAATATCTAAGTTTAGGAAATAAATCAGTTTGGATTAATTTTAATCTGATCTCATTATAACTTAGGGTTGAAATTTTTTATTTACTTAATTTTATTTGGATTGCATTCAATTGTAAAATTAAAAGCTTAATAAAAACTGAAATATTTCAATACAATTTTATTTAAAAAATGCACTTTTTATAATTTCATACAAATCATACGTCATATCAATATCAAATGTGAAAATCAATAAAACAAAGATCATTAATGGTAGCCCACGCAACTAAACTAAATGACATTTTAGCAACTATAGAATTGATTAAACCTTGTAGCGCTTTTTGAGCTTTGTTTGACAATTAGCATAAGCTATTGGCAAATGTTGAAGATGAAAAAACAGAAACAAAAAGATATTGAATTTTTGTGCAATTTAAATTGACTTGTTCTACCTACAAATCAAATTATGAGACAGCTTACAAGTCATCATTAAAAAATATGTTGTTAAGTTGATAATTATGGGAAATGTAAAATAAATATTTAAGATTAATGAATTAGTGATTTCTTGAAGGAAAAAAATCTGTTTTAGATTAGTTTAAATCTTGATTTGAATAGGTTTCATTCAGCTTAGAATAATTTTCAAAATACTAAGAAATTTCTATTTTACTATAAATAATTTTGAAGCAAAAAATCATATTTATTTTTTATATTCTTTCTTATGTTATCTTGAAAATTTCATCTCATTAAAAATATTTTCATCTTGTGTTGTTTCCAATGTAACAAACATTATAAACATTTATTATTATTGTTGTTATTTCATTTAAACAAACAGACAAAGCATGCAAAACAGCAGCAGTTTGTGTTTTACAATGTTAAGCGCCTATATGATTAAGACGCGACAATGATAATGACCTTCAACGTAGCATGAATAAAATTAAGAAAAAATGTCTTAATTGATTGGAAGCTTTTAAAAAATAAATTTTATTAGTCATAATTTTTATGAAAAAAATAAATGCAAGTTTTTAAAAATATTTTAAAAAATCGATTATCAGTGTCAAATCGATATAAAAAAATATCAAGGCATTTTTTTCATTTTTTTCATTTTGATCTTCAAATAGTAGCACATGTTAAAAAATTAGTAGCAAGGTTGAATGACATAAGCAACGCGCAGACATACTAATAAGATTATAAAAGCAAAAAAAAAACTGTTTCGTCTTTGATAACTTTGACTTTTTGCTTTCGATATTTCCGTATGTTCATGATTGAGCAAAATATGAATTTATTTTATAAATAAATGAATTCTAATTCTTACTAAGATTTAAACATTTTTCTATTCTTTAAAATGAAAATTTTTTAGCATATATTGACAAGTTCTGTGAATTTTATCAAAACAAAAAATAATTCATTTCTATTTTTAATAAATGATTACAACGAACTAAAAAAAATCAAGTCTTTAAAGAATCCTTGCACTTTTAAAATATATTTTTATTGTCATTTTTTTATTCAAAAAAGAAAAATTCATTCAATGCAAATACAGACCACCAAACCTGACATTTAATTTTATTCAATCTTTCAAAAAACCTATTAATTCCTTCCGACTATCAGCATGATTTATTTTCAATTCGATCTTTTAAATCAAAATGCAACCTCACAGTGAAAACAAATTGGTTAAACTTTAAAAGATCACGAACTGAAAATTATTCAAAAAATATTTTTTTCACCACTGACAAGTTTTATTTGCATAAAATTTTGCACAATTTAAAACTTTTATATTGAGGAAGTCTTTTATAGTTGATAAAATCGATTGTGAATAGAAAAACATTTTATCACCTTTTCAAATATTTATAGATCCAGCAAAAGAAGGATATGATTATCCTAAACCACCTGTTCCATTTCCATTACCTACAAAGGAGCCTATAGTCACTAAGAAACCATCAGCAGAAACAAAACCACCAGCCACAACAACAAAAGCAACAAAACCACCAACAACATATTTGCCACCTTCTGAAACAAAACCTCAATGTGGACCAAACGATAGCAGTCCAGAATGTTGCAAATTAAATCCAAGAAATCCAGCATGTCAGCCTAAAACAACTCCAAAAGCAACAACGAAAGCTCCTCCTCCACCAAAAACCACCCAAAAACCAACAACAAAACCGCCACCACCTACTCCACCAAAAACAACTCCGAAGTAAGTGTATACAACTTAATTTTTCAAAAATTTTAGAAAAAGATTAGAAAAATTTAACAAAAACCATTAAACTTTATTAAACAGTTCCAAAGAGTTTTAATTTTATAATTATTATTTTTGTTAAAAAGCTATTGGTTTAAAATGTGGTTTTTTGTATTCAATAGTAAATAGTAAAAATTATAATATCAATAATTATTTATTATCTAGACCTGCACCTCTCAAAACAACACCTAAACCAGCACCTTCTGCAATCACAACTGGTTATGATTATCCTAAGCCAACAAAACAAGAACCAATTGTGACTAAAAAACCATCAGCAGAAACAAAACCTCCAGCCACAACAAGAGCAACAAAACCGCCAACAACATATTTGCCACCTTCTGAAACAAAACCTCAATGTGGACCAAACGATAGCAGTCCAGAATGTTGCAAATTAAATCCAAGAAATCCAGCATGTCAGCCTAAAACAACTCCAAAAACAACAACGAAAGCTCCTCCTCCACCAAAAACAACTCAAAAACCAACAACAAAACCAACTTCACCAGTCACAAAGTAAGTAAAAAACTTTTTCTTTCATATAGAATGTTTGAGAACTATTTTTGTTTTAAAATGTATGAAATTTTCTTTTAAAAATCTAAAGAATGAGTTTCGTTCTTAAAATTGATTCTTAGTTTTTATGTATAAGAATAAGAAATGACATGGAAAGTGTTCGTGTGGTAGCAGGGGGACACTTAAGCGCATTTTTGTGCCTAGATCAGTGTATATTAACAAATTACAGACCTAAAAGATTTGTTTGTGGAACAGATTCACTTTTTAAAACAAATAAAAATACAGGGAAAATTATGTTTATAAAAATTTGATATATGAAAGTACGGTAATCGTTTTTAATTGGTGTTGAATTCAGAGAATATTCTTATTATAAATTCTGTTGACTTGAAAATAATGATTGAGTAATATCAGAGCCCGAAATCGTCGCAAAATTTACTCAATGAGTAAGTAAATTTTGTTACTCAAGTAAATTTACTCATGACTTACTCACGAAATTTTACTCAAGTAAAATTGTTTGAATAAAAATTCAATAAATGTTTATTTAAACATTTTGTTACTTAAATATTCATTGTAGTTCATTTAATATTACTCCATTATACTTTCAATTACTATTTCTACTAAGTAAACAATATCATAGTTTATGTATTTTTTAGTGTTTTATAAAAAAAAATAATACCAATAATTTGGACAATGATTTGTAAATAAATTTATTGCTTTTAAATGAATTAAATTGTGCAAAGAAGTGATTGATAAGAAAGATAAAGCTTGTATTTTGGTTATTTATCTCTTTCTAATGTAGACATTGACGAAAACAGCGAAATAATATGTAATTGAAAATATTCTAAAATTGTTTTGCTTTCGAGAAATACAAAAGATAATATTTTACGCAAAATAGTGATTAATGATTGATAGAAAAGTGCTAAACCATGATTTATCAACATACTAAATAAGTTTCAATCGATTGAAATTAGTTTCATTCAGTATTTACAAAGAATCGATGATGTAAATATTCGTCCTGATTTAGTCAAGTAAATCGTGAGTAAGTAAATTTACTCATGAGTAATTTGTTACTCAAGTTAACTTACTCATAATTTACTCACGAAATTTTACTTGAGTAAATTTACTCATGACTTTACTTACTCAGCCGTCGATTTCGAGCTCTGAGTAATATTCAAATTATTGGAAGTTTCAATATTTGCCGTTGGTGGCGCTGAAATCGTTTTCGTAGCCAACTTCGCGTTGTTTACAAATTTCAATATGGAAATTTAAATTCGTAATTTCCTTATTATTGCAATCAGTGGCAACTTCTAAACTAAGCGATAAGCCAGTAACTCGATAGCACAAGTTAAACACAACAAACCGGGAGTCTCTAGCTATTGTACTTTTCGAGATCTCATCCCTCACCCGTGAGCCAGCTGTGAGCAGCCAGCCGAACAAAGTGAAACTATAAGCTGCATTGTTGTTCCAAAAATGCGCCAAAAATATTAGATTAAAGAAAATGATTACATAAATTAGTCAATTTAAAATAGTTCAAACATCATCTTAAAATTTTAAAACTTTATTTTTTAAAAACAATTTAAAATTTTCTTTTCTTTAATTTCTTAGAGCAACAACACCAAAATCAGTTCCAACTAAACCAGCAATAACAGAAACGACAGGTTATGATTATCCTAAGCCAACAAAACCTTTTCCATTACCTACAAAACAAGAACCAATTGTGACAAAAAAACCATCAGCAGAAACAAAACCTCCAGCTACAACAACAAGAGCAACAAAACCACCAACAACATATTTGCCACCTTCTGAAACAAAACCTCAATGTGGACCAAACGATAGCAGTCCAGAATGTTGCAAATTAAATCCAAGAAATCCAGCATGTCAACCTAAAACAACTCCAAAAGTTACGACTAGAGCTCCTCCTCCACCAAAAACAACCCAAAAACCGACAACAAAAGCACCAACTACCACAAAGTAAGTTTGATATAAAACCTTGATAAAATCAGGTTGAAAACAATCTACTTTATATCAAAATAAAATAATTTTCAATTTTCAACATTTCAAATTTGATCAAACACTTGCATAGAAATCTATGAATGGACATTTTGAAAAAACCATGAAAAATTATATATTTTTCCAATACCAATTGTAGTTCACAAGGGGTGTGGACTTTATCGAAAAATTCATCAAATGAACCAAAAAATTTTTGATAGTTCTTTACAAAATTTGTGATTTTCAATGATTATTCTGTTGTTATTATCAAAATTTCTTTCTCCCTGATAGATCTCTTAAAAAATCCCTTAAATTGCTAAAAACGCTGCATTTTCATACTTATATCACTTATGATATTTTTATCATTACAAAGATCTGTTTTAGAATGTATAAATACTCTATCATTTGTAACAAGTTAATTCGTAATGTATTATGTATCATAGTATTATAAGAAAAGCCTTAGAAATATTTTGGTTTTTTATTTAAGTTTTTTCATAAATTTATTCGATTCAAGATAGTCTTCTTTATTTTAACTTGCAAGTAAGCAGGTAAAAAATATAATCGTATTTAGATTTCTAAAAACATAAAAGTTTGCGCAATAATAGTTTATTTCAACAATATCGGCGCATTTAATTATTTCGTGACCAAAAAAATTAACAAATTATACTTTATACTTTTATTTATTGTTTAGACCTGCACCTCCTAAAACAACACCTAAACCAGCACCTTCTGCAACCACAACTGGTTATGATTATCCAAAGCCGACAAAACAAGAACCAATTGTGACTAAAAAACCATCAGCAGAAACAAAACCGCCATCCACAACAAGAGCAACAAAACCACCAACAACATATTTGCCACCTTCTGAAACAAAACCTCAATGTGGACCAAACGATAGCAGTCCAGAATGTTGCAAATTAAATCCAAGAAATCCCGCATGTCAACCTAAAACAACTCCAAAAACAACAACTAGAGCTCCACCACCACCAAAAACCACCCAAAAACCGACAACAAAAGCACCAACAACAACTAAGTAAATATTTTTATTATTGCTTATAATTGTATACCAATTGTATCACCACGGTTGAAAACTTTCTTTTCATAAAACACAAAATTACAAAAAAAAATTTTGTAAAAACTCATGATTTTACATTTAAAATTCTTTCTCTTTTAATTGAATCTTAAAGCAATGCAAAGTTATGGACAATTTGAAAAAGTCAAGTAAAAAGTCCGGGTTGTAAAAAATTCATAACTTTTCATTGCCTCAGCCGAATTTCATTAATGATAGCTTGTTTTAAAGCTATTTGTCTGTACTATGATTTACAAAAAGAATTTACTTCAGCGCCGCTAGACTGAAAACACAAAGCATTCTCCTATGTAACCTAGTATTTTTAGGTGTCCGTCGTAATTTCCAATCGAACAAGCCAACTTTCATGAAAAATGGTCACTCCATGCCCGAGATATTCTCAAAAAACCCTTGTCCGGTGTCCGTTCGTACGTGAGCGACCTAACAGCTCAAGGTTACTTTTTTGCATAAATTCTTGCAGATTCGTGATCAGTGGCACATTAGATGAACTGATCAACTTTTGGTAGAAAAAAATGGTGCATGTGTGTGGCGGCTAGCCTAGTGTGAAAATTCGCATATAGGAGAAATTACATGCGAAAAAATTCGCATATATACCCACATGCATGCGAATACATGCGAAATTTGTATTTTAACCAAACTACATGAATATCAAGATAATTATGAAAAGAAATGAGTCAATTTTGACCCAAATAATGCCTATATGCTGCACATGTGATGCTGTCCACGATATAAACAAAAAATTTTTTTTCATCTAAAAAGTTTTAAAATGTCATAAACATAAAGAAAACATGCTAGAAATGGTTTTTAAGGCAATTTGACCCAAATAATGCATATGCTGCACATGTGATGCATGTCCACGATATAGACCAAAAAATTTTTTTTTTCATCTAAAAAGTTTTAAAATGTCATAAAAAAAAAAACATGCTAGAAATGGTTTTTTAAGCAATTTGACCCAAATAATGCATATGCTGCACATGTGATGCATGTCACGATATAGACCAAAAAATTTTTTTTCATCTAAAAAGCTGTAAAATGTCATAAAACATAAAGAAAATGCTAGAAATGGTTTTTAAGGCAATTTGACCAAATAATGCATATGCTGCACATGTGCATGCTTTGGTCAACATTTGACAAAAAATTTTTTTCATCCAAAAGTTGTAAAATGTAATAAAACATAAAGAAAACTGTTAGAAGTGGTTTTGAAGGCAGTTTGACCCAATAAATGCTATGCTGCACATGTGATGCATGTCACGACAATGAACCAAAAATTTTATTTCATCTAAAAAGTTTTAAAATGTCATAAAACATAAAGAAAACATGCTAAAAATGGTTTTTAAGGCAATTTGACCCAATAATGCATATGCTGCACATGTGATGCATGTCGATATAGACAAAAAACTTTTTCATCAAAAAAGTTTTAAAAATGTCTCTGATTCACCATATTAACTGATCTATAATAATGTGCGAGCGAAGTTCGTTTTGGTCACTGATCTGTTATTAAGTAATCTAGTGCGAGCGTAGCTCGTACTTTTATATGACTCGCCGTAGGGTGAGCATATAGGTTGAGCGGAGCTCACGACGTTTGACGAAGTCGAACGTCCTAACAATCCAAAACACTGATCTATCCAAAGTGCAAGCGGAGCTTGTACTCTTCACTGATTTATTATATTAACTGATCTATACAAAGTGCAAGCGGAGCTTGTACTCTTCACTGATCTATTATATTAACTGATCTATACCAAAGTGCAAGCGAAGCTTGTACTAGTCCACTGATCTGTCATATTAACTGATCAATTTCCAAGTGAAACCAAAAATGCGATTAACAATCTTTGAGACATAAAATTTAATAAACAATAAAAGATAAGCAACACATAAGTTAAAATTCTATAAGTCATGCACCTAACGTTTTTTAGTTTTTGAAATGCAACCATTCATGGAAGGTATTGCTGTATGAATGACCAAGAAAAAATTATTTTTTACTATTTAGTTTGCAGACAAACGTTTTTTCATAAAAGTTTTTTTTTTTTAAAAATTTTTTTTAACATTATAACCGAGGCGCTGAAGTATTTTTGAAAAACTTGAAAAGTTTTTCTTGAATTCCAAAAAGTGGCGACATGAAAAGTTTTTCTTGATCAGTGCGCGCACCTGATCTGCTCCGTGAACTTTGACAAAATATTTTTGTTTAAAAATGTGATGGCCAATACTCAACGAAAAAGTCGGATTTCGACTTTACAACTCTGATCTTAACTAACAAGCTTCTTAACTTAACTTTTTTCTTAGAGCAACAACACCAAAATCAGTTCCAACTAAACCAGCAATAACAGAAACGACAGGTTATGATTATCCTAAGCCAACAAAACCTTTTCCATTACCTACAAAACAAGAACCAATTGTGACTAAAAAACCATCAGCAGAAACAAAACCACCAGCCACAACAACAAGAGCAACAAAACCACCAACAACATATTTGCCACCTTCTGAAACAAAACCTCAATGTGGACCAAACGATAGCAGTCCAGAATGTTGCAAATTAAATCCAAGAAATCCAGCTTGTCAGCCAAAGACGTAAGATTATAAATTTTCTCTAAATATTTTTTTGACAAATTACTATTTTTATCTTTTAAGATGTTAAATTATGTAAATTATCTATAAAACATAGACTGATTAAAATTAATTAATCAGAAAATTTTTTAAAGTCTATTCAAGGAACTTAATTTTGATGTAGTTTGACTACTGTTTGCGATATTTAACACATTCATTAATAATTTATGATTTTATTTTCTGTTAATTCCAGAACAACACCAAAACCAACAACAAAGCCTACAACAAGGTAAGTGACTTTTAGTTAAGAAATAGAGAGAGATAAAATGAAAATAAAATGATGCACATGTGTGAATTTTATTTTAATCATTAAGAATCGTAAAATCTTTTAATTGTTTAAAAATATTTTATTTAACAATCTTTTAAGCTTTTTAATTTCACTTTCATTTTACATACTGCCATACATATTCGTTCATATCTTTTTCTTTTCTCACATTTTCATTTCAATATTTTTTATAATTCATTCACATTCACTCTCTTATTTCTTGATCATCTTCATCGTTGTTGTTGTTTTTATTTTCAATGTTTATCGTTCACATTGAGTGTTTCAAACAAAAACGGAATGTTAAAAAGCTGTTTATTATGGTATTATGTAATGAACAGACATTGATATTGAATGAATATTTAGTTTATTTGATTTATGGTTGAATGTAAGATGTCTGCAGCATATATGATCTTATGGTTCAATGTTTGACTGATTTACACTTGAAAATTTAAACGATTGCAAACCCTAAATTTATTGACCTTGACCTAGAAATTTTATCAATATTGTTTTAAAAATTGGTTTCTACTTCTAATAGAACTATATTCTCTTAAAAAATTTCATTTGTTTTCATTAATTATTGTACATGATTTTTTTTTGATAATCTAGACCAGCACCTCCTAAAACAACACCTAAACCAGCACCTTCTGCAACCACAACTGGTTATGATTATCCAAAGCCGACAAAACAAGAACCAATTGTGACCAAAAAACCATCAGCAGAAACAAAACCACCAGCCACAACAACAAGAGCAACAAAACCACCAACAACATATTTGCCACCTTCTGAAACAAAACCTCAATGTGGACCAAACGATAGCAGTCCGGAATGTTGCAAATTAAATCCAAGAAATCCAGCATGTCAGCCTAAAACAACTCCAAAAGCTACGACAAAAGCTCCTCCTCCACCAAAAACAACCCAAAAACCGACAACAAAAGCACCAACTACCACAAAACCAACAACCAAACCAACTTCACCAGTCACAAAGTAAGTAAAAAACTTTTTCTTTCATATAGAATGTTTGAGAACTATTTTTGTTTTAAAATGTATGAAATTTTCTTTTTAAATCTATGTATATATTTTTGGTAAAAATTTAAAGAAAAATCTTCGTTCTTAAAATAAATTCAAAGTTTTTATGTATTTAGAATTGAAAAGTTACTAAAATATACAATGGTTATCAACTCTATCAAAAAGTGTTTAAAATCTAACAAAAATTTAAGCGCATTTGACGAAAAAATCATGTTTTAGCAAATTTGGGTTTTTCCTACTGCAATCAAAAAAAGTTAATACACAAAATGTAAACAAAAAATTTGTTTTTAAAATTTGAAGAGAAAATTCGTTTACATTATGTTTAGTACCTATTTTAACGCAGTTGATGTAATAATTAAAAACCCTCACCTTTCAAAAAATCAACAAAATTAACAAAATTTCAAACCTTTTGGTAACATCACACTAAAGAAAATGATTGAGATCAAAAAATTCAATAAAAGAATTTAAAAAGTGTAGGTTTCGGCAATTATGCGCATATAAGCCCATAACCATACAAATCGTTATGCAAATATATGCTTGATTCAACTTCTGAAACTAAAAATTTTCTTCCATTTACTTTTAAAGGAAAGTAAATTATCTTCATTTACTACTTTTTACGACATAATTTCGTGTGGTTTTCCTTATAAACTGAAAATATTTGAGATTTTCTATCAAATAATAGCATAATCATTTAGTTAGAGCTTGCAATGTTCTGACTTAAATTAGTTCAATGTGAAAAAATTTTTAATGGAGTATTATTGTAAATTAATTATTTATTAAGAATTCATTATTCAAAATCTAGACTATAAATACTTAAGCAATCAGGATAAAGTTATATTTGACGATAAATTTTGATTTTCAAAAGAGTTTTTTGTAAAACAACAAGGTTTGTTTACAAAATCTATGCGCATATATTCGCATAACTGCATATATGCGCATATTAAATTGCAGAACCCTAAAAAAGTGTCTTAGAAGATTAAAGTATAACTTAAAAAAAAAATTTCAAATTTTCTTTTAATTTTTTTTTCTTAGAGCAACAACACCAAAATCAGTTCCAACTAAACCAGCAATAACAGAAACGACAGGTTATGATTATCCTAAGCCAACAAAACCTTTTCCATTACCTACAAAACAAGAACCAATTGTGACAAAAAAACCATCAGCAGAAACAAAACCTCCAGCCACAACAAGAGCAACAAAACCACCAACAACATATTTGCCACCTTCTGAAACAAAACCTCAATGTGGGCCAAACGATAGCAGTCCAGAATGTTGCAAATTAAATCCAAGAAATCCAGCTTGTCAGCCTAAAACAACTCCAAAAGCTACGACTAGACCTCCACCACCAAAAACAACTTCAAAGTAAGTATAATGAAATTTGTTTTTTAAGCTCATTTTTAGGAATATGGGTCATGGACCCGATGGAATATTCCGTGGAATATTCCACGGAACTTCCACGGAAGTTCCACGGAATTCTGTGAAATATTCTGTGGAACTTCCACGGAATATTCCGCGCAATGTTGCATGGAAGTTCCGTGGAATGTTGCATGGAATATTCCACGGAATATTCTTTCAAATATTTGAAATTGTCTTAATATCCAGTAAGTAATTTTAATTCTTAACAACTTTTTATAGAAAGTTCCTCGAATTTGGCCGTATTTTGTACATCAAATTTGACTGCTTCGTTTTCAAAAAATACAAAATATTTTAACAAACAATGAAAATTATATTAAATAACATATTTAGTAGCAGTTTTTTTAAAGATAATTTGCTTAATATAAAATTCTTATTACAATTTTTATTTTCACTCCAAAAATTTCATGATTTTAAACTTCTTCTTAAAACTTTAATAGTAATTTTACGAAAGTTTTTCATTGACTGAAATTTTTTATGCAATATTACTAGTTTTTTTCAAGCACTTTCAAGAACTGCAATCAGAATTTTTATATTTTTTATAATTAAGAACTTTAGAATTCGGCACTTGCATGCATACTTGACTGGTAACCGCATAGTGACTTGACTATATGCATGCAAGTTGACTTACAAAGAAAATTATCTAACTCATTCTAATATCATTTTATTCATTCAAAACTTTGCAACTTTAAGAAATAACAGTGTTCATACAAACATGCAAAGTTTAAACCAAAATAAATAAAATTCGAATGAAGTAGAAAATTTTGGTAAGTCAACTTGAATGTATTAAAATCAAGTCACTATGGGCATACCAATCAAGTATGCATGCAAGTGCCGAATTCTATTTAAAATTTTATCACTCGAATCTTTTTTAAATCATCATTTTCAATAGAATAGACTTTTTTAATTACTTAAATACAATTCATAGTTTATTATAAATACATTATAACAGTTCAAAATGATGACGTAAAAAAAGATTCATGCGACAGAAAATTAACAAATTTTGTTTGATCATATTTTCGCCATTTATGAACAAAAAAAATTTTAAAAAAGGTATGGAAAATCATGCTTACTGAAAATAATCCATACTGTATAATAAATTGTAGTTCATTAGTTAAGCATAGTTCATAAGTCCAATCAAATAATATATACATCTTTTAAATTGATCAAATACTTTCAGAGATATGAGCAAAGTCGGAATATTATTTTTTTCATCATTTTGCTTGCTCATAAGTTTTTAAATGTGAAAGATATATGAATTTTAATTGCAGTTCTTGAAAGTTTTGATATGAAAAAATTCAAAAATCATGAAATTTTTGGAGTGAAAATAAAAATTGTAATAGAAAATTTATGTTAAGTAAATTATCTTTAAAAACTGCTACTAAATATGTTATTTAATATGATTTTCGCTATTTGTCAAAATATTTTGTATTTTTTGAAAACGAAGCAGTCAAAATTGATGTACAAAATACGGCCAAATTCGAGGAAACTTGCCGGTACTTATGCTATTAAAAAGCTAAAGGATTTCTAAACATTTTTGCCTTTACGGTTTGTATCTAGGTACTTTCTATAAAAAGTTCTTAAGAATTAAAATTACTTACTGGATATTAAGACATTTTCAAATATTTGAAAGAATAATCCATGCAACATTGCGCGGAATATTCCGTGGAAGTTCCACAGAATATTCCACGGAATATTCCATCGGGTCCATGACCCACACCCATTTTTAGCGCATTTTTAGAACAACAATGCAACTTGTACATTCACTTTGTGTATACGTCAACTTGTGTATGTGAGGCGCGAGATCTCGAAAACTACAATAGCTAGAGACTTCTAGTTTGCTGTGTTTTATTTGTGCAATCGAGTTATTGGCGGCAATATTTATTAGAAAGTTGTCACTGATTACATTATTTAGGAAATTACGATTTTAGTTTTGATATTGAAAATTGTAAACAAAACAAAGTTGGCTGTAAAAATGATTGCAGCGCCACTAATGGCAAATATTGAAACTTTCAATAATTTGAATATTATTATATTAATATTGTTATATTAATATAACAATATGTTAATATATAGGGTAAAGGAACCTATTTTTTGACCTATCCTAATTTTTGACCTATTTTAAATTTATTGAAAAATGTATCTAAATCAACCAAAACCATGATATTTCATATATAGATCAATTACAAATCACATTTAAACACTATTTATCAATTCACTCATGTTATAAAAGCTATACTTTTCAAGAAATGTCCATTTTCGTAAATTTTTTAATTGATGAAAAAATTTTTGCAAGATTTTAATCACTTTATTTTCACTTATTATTCACTTTTCACTCACGTTTTATCATTTAAATATTTGTAAAAAAACTTAAACTATAACATAAACTCATAAATGAAAGTTTAAAACCACTTTTAACTAATGAAATTAAAGTAGGAATCGGGAACCTATTGTTTGACCTATTTTTGTTCCTAATTTTTGACCTATTTGTTTACAAAAATTTTGTCGACAAAATGTAAATCGCGCTCAGTTAAAATGCGTGAAACGCGCTCAAAACAGTTCAAAAAATTAAAAATATAATTTTCTGCTTTCTAAAGCATTTTAAAACTCGGAAATCACAAATAAATTGAATAAATAATAATAAAAGAAAGAAATGTTGTGAGTTTGTAGTGTTTGGAGAGATTTTGTGAAGAAATTCAGTTGTAAACAAATAGGTCAAAAATTAGGAACCAAAATAGGTCAAAAAATAGGTTCCGTAGGTCAAAAATTAGGTTCCGTATTCAAAGTGAAATTGTGGTTAAACTGCTCATCGTCGGCTTACAAGTGGTGTTTTGACTGAAAGTGCTTCACATTCTACATTTAAAACTTCCACCAGAATAGAAATTGAGTGAATAGTTTTTGAAATATAATTGGTTGAATTTGAAAATATGAAAATAGGTCAAAAAATAGGTTCCTTTACCCTATATTAATATTATTAATAATATTAATATTATTATACATTTTTGTATGAAAAACTTTTTGTAAAAAATAATTTTTAACTTAATTTTTTTCTCGATTATCTAGACCAGCTCCTCCTAAAACAACACCTAAACCAGCACCTTCTGCAACCACAACTGGTTATGATTATCCAAAGCCAACAAAACAAGAACCAATTGTGACCAAAAAACCATCAGCAGAAACAAAACCGCCATCCACAACAAGAGCAACAAAACCACCAACAACATATTTGCCACCTTCTGAAACAAAACCTCAATGTGGACCAAACGATAGCAGTCCAGAATGTTGCAAATTAAATCCAAGGAATCCAGCATGTCAGCCTAAAACAACTCCAAAAGCTACGACAAAAGCTCCACCACCTCCAAAAACAACTCAAAAACCGACAACAAAAGCACCAACTACCACAAAACCAACAACCAAACCAACTTCACCAGTCACAAAGTAAGTAAAAAACTTTTTCCTTCATATAGAATGTCTGAGAACTATTTTTTAGCGCATTTTTGGAACAACAATGCAGCTTATACATTCACTTTGGCTGGCTGGCTGGCTGGCTGGCTGGCTGGCTGGCTGGCTGTCCCTCTGAGATCTCGAAAACTATAATAGCTAGCGACTTACGGTTTTTTGTGTTAGATTTGTGCTAAAAAGTTAGTGCGGCGACGCTTATTTATATTTCTGTCACTAGTAATATAACTTGGGAAATTGCGAATTACTTTTTCATTTTGAAAATTTGTAAACAAAATTTTTTACGCGAAGTTGACTGCGATCAAAAAAAATTTTCAGGTGCGCGTAGCCAACTTCGCGAATTTTTGAATTTGACCGTTATTTTCAAATCACCGAAATTTATAAAGACGATTTCGAGAATTTTAATAGATCAAGATTATTAAAAGCAATTACATTACTCGAGTTTTTATAAATTTTATTCCTATATGAAAATGTAAACAAAATCATAAATAGCTGCTAAATTCTTAATTGACTGCTATTCGCTTAATTTCAATAATTTCATTTGAAACAGTATTACAAATGAAATTTCCTATACATTTGAAATTTACTTTAACCAGTGTATCTTATCACATGAATCTGTTTTACAAACGCATCTAATATTTCTGTAATTGTTATAAACTCTGATCTAGGCACCAAAAATGCGCTTAAGTACACCGATCTGCAACACGGGTACTTGGTCACTGGTTTCTAAAAATATATGAAATTTTCTCTTAAAAATTTAAAGAATGATCTTTGTTCTTAAAATTGATTCTTAGTTTTTATGTATTGAGAATAAGAAAAAATATTAGACTAAAGAAAATGATTACATAAATTTTAGATAAAAACCAGAGTCCGAAATCGTTTTACAAATAACTAAAATTCGATTAAAATTTAATCGATTTTAATTTGAAAATTTTAATCGATTAGTGTTTTATTTTTAATCGATTAAATTTATTTGAATTTTAATTATTTGCAAGTAAAATTACAAACGATTTCGGTCTCTGATAAAAACAGTCAATTTAAAATAGTTCAAAGATCATCTTAAAAGTTTAAAACTATTTTTTAAAAACAATTTTTAATTTTCTTTTAATTTTTTTTTCTTAGAGCAACAACACTAAAATCAGTTCCAACTAAACCAGCAATAACAGAAACGACAGGCTATGATTATCCTAAGCCAACAAAACCTTTTCCATTACCTACAAAACAAGAACCAATTGTGACCAAAAAACCAACAGCAGAAACAAAACCTCCAGCCACAACAAGAGCAACAAAACCACCAACAACATATTTGCCACCTTCTGAAACAAAACCTCAATGTGGGCCAAACGATAGCAGTCCAGAATGTTGCAAATTAAATCCAAGAAATCCAGCTTGTCAGCCTAAAACAACTCCAAAAGCTACGACAAAAGCTCCACCACCTCCAAAAACGACTCAAAAACCAACAACAAAGGCACCAACTACCACAAAGTAAGTTTAATATAAAAACAAGTTGAAAACAATCCGCTTTAATCAAAATGAAAATAATTTAAGAGAACATTATGTCTAAATATTGAGAATACATTAGAAAAAAACTTTAAAGTTGCTATAGAAGTTAATGTATAAATTTGTCAAAACATTATATTGAATGAGGTCAATTGATACGTACTTTGTTTTTTGCCAATAATATTTGATTGAAAACTAATAGAGACATGATTAAAAACCCAAAATACATTAAAAATATCAAGAGACCCAAGATGATATGTAGTGTTATGCCATTTATGTCACTTTTATTGAATTTATAAGTGCTTTTGTTAAATTTTCATTCATTATTCGTAGTTTTAGGCGAAAGAAATAGAGAACTAAAACTTTTCAAAAGTATTATCTATATCTAGTTTGAAAATTATTCATATTTTTAATGATTTGTAAAACCAACATTTTCGTATATTTAAAATTCTTATTTTAGTCAAATTTATATTATAGCTCAAAATTATTTTGTCAATATTATTAAGCAGTCATCGAAGGAGACTTTCTTTACATATGTGTCCTTTTCAGTAAAAAATTATTAACATTATACTTTATACTTTTATTTATTGTTTAGACCTGCACCTCCTAAAACAACACCTAAACCAGCACCTACTGCAACCACAACTGGTTATGATTATCCAAAGCCGACAAAACAAGAACCAATTGTGACCAAAAAACCATCAGCAGAAACAAAACCTTCAGCCACAACAACAAGAGCAACAAAACCACCAACAACATATTTGCCACCTTCTGAAACAAAACCTCAATGTGGACCAAACGATAGCAGTCCAGAATGTTGTAAATTAAATCCAAGAAATCCCGCATGTCAGCCTAAAACAACTCCAAAAGCTACGACAAAAGCTCCTCCTCCACCAAAAACCACCCAAAAACCGACAACCAAACCAACTTCACCAGTCACAAAACCAGCAACGACATACTTACCACCTGCAACCACTATTGCACCGAAAACAACAGTTAAAACTACTCCAAAACCAACTCAACCAGCAACTACAAGGTAAAAAATTTATCAAAGAATTTTTAGAAATAAAATAATTAACTTTTTAAGTTCAAATTTTTATCGAAGGAAAATAAATATTGATAAGAAAAATAAAACAAAAAATTAAAACTTAGAATTTTGTTTAATTATGTATTTATTTTAACAAAAAACTTCTTTAGATCAACACCTGGTTCAACATATTTGCCACCAGAACCAACTGGGACACCAAGAATAAGCAAAAAAGATGATGCTGAAACGCCACCTCCTCAACCAAGGCCAACAAAACCAGCAAATCGTCCAACACAGCCAACACCTCAAAAAACAACGACAAAATTTAAGGGACCAAGTTATCTTCCTCGTAAGAACTTTTTAGGTTTATAAAAAACTAAGTTATTTAAAAATAAATTCATTTTAGTTCCACGTATCAATACACCATCACCAGAGAGAAAATATTCTGAAAAGAGTTATAGTTATGGAACAGTAACTTATAAACCTTACACATACAGACA
>CM031382.1:6263878-6278878 GCA_018290095.1 Polypedilum vanderplanki | reverse complement strand
TAAACTTATTCGATTAAAATTTTCAACTTATATCAACTAAAATTTAATCGATTAGGATTTTATTTTTAATCGAATAAATTTTAGTTCATTTTTAGTTATTTGTAAAACAGTTTCAAGCTCTAGTAAATTGAACATCAATTAAAAACGCTCGCCGTACTTTCTTGCACCAAAATTTTATAAACATAATTTTTACCTATATTATAAACTATTTTGATCAAATTATTTTTAAGTGTAAATTTATTTCTCAAACGAATCTATTAATTCTGTAATTTGTTAACATACACTGATTTAGGCACAAAAATGCGCTAAAGTAATCCGTCCTATGGCGGACACTTTTCCACTCGTTTTGTTGATAATTAAGTAAATAAAACATTAAAAAAATTTTCTCAAACATTTTTCAATTTTTCACCTAATAAAATTTCATGAAAACCCGAAGGTGTGTCATTTAGGAAGCTCTGTTGACTGCATATTAAAAGCATATAGTACATATTATATATCGTTAGAAAGTTCTTAAAATAATCTTTCTAACGAGCTACCAACCATATTTTTCTGATAAGTTGATCAAAAGTTATGAATTTTAAAACACAAAAATAGGCGAAATAACCTATGAAAAACAGTTTCTGGGCTCGGAAAAATCGAAATTTTGAAAAATAATTTTTCCACTATTTTTCCCATGCTATTTGATAATAATCACGACCAAAAAACCACAGAGCAGATTTTTCCGACGAAAAAATATTTTCGCCTAAAAGACCGCCTTTTTTTGAAGGCGCGCCTTTTTAATAGGCCGCCTTTATTTTCGACTTTAACAACTCTGCTCATGGATTCTATATGTTGTACTAAAAATGAAAGTACGCATATGATGTGAGATCCAAGGGTCAATATGGGATCCATTGATGTTTTTAAATTCTTTTTAATGAATTCTTCATGAAAAATTAGTCAGATCCCAAATGTCATACTGGATCCCACATGTCTTGTACTAAAAATAAAAGTATATATATATTACATAGGATCCTTGAGTGCATTTAGGATCTAAATGCATTTTCAATTATTTTTAATGAATTTATTATGAAAGAAAAATTAGTTAGATTCAATATTTATCATAAATTTTGTTTTAGCTGCATTTAATGCAACTTTGCTTGCAACAATAATGTTATATGTAGATACAAACTTCAAATATTTAAATTTATCATAACGTTTTTTAAAAATTTAAATTTCTCATGATCACTTATTTGCTTCACATTCAGGTAGTGCTGAATACAAAAAAAAACAGCCAAGTTTTTCAATTACAAAACATTTTGTTTGTTTTTGTTAATTTTTTTCTTAAAGTATTCGGATTTAGTAAATTTTAAGCATTCAAAATGATTGATTTTGATATTCCAGAATATATAAAATCGATTAAAGGTCAAAGTGCTCCTTTTAAATGTCCAGCTTGCGAAAAAAGTTATAAAAGTGTAAGTTTATGAATTTCGGCATTATTTGTTGTTGTTATTTTGCAAAAAATTTAAAAGAAAAATTAAATTTTGATTTTTATGCAATTTTAGGTCATAGGTCTTCAATATCATTTAAAAAATCATGATCGCGATCCATCTCAACCTACAACTCCTGTCACACCAACTCCTAAAAAACGCAAAAAAGGCAAAAACACTCCTAAAATCAAATCAGAAAAAAATAAAACTCCCCAAACACCAGTTGATGATCATCAAATTATTTTAGATGATTTTAATAATCTCATTTTTAAAGTTAATGGCAAAACAATCCCATTTCCAGTTGAAGAAGAACTGCCATTGATTGATATGAAATTGTATGAGAAAATGACTTCACATTCAAATTATGAAATCGAAGATATTTCACCACCAATTGAACCTCACATTCAACTTCCACAAGCTGTTTTTCGTGTAATTGATGATTATCAAATAGCTGATGCACCACCTAAACCAACTGGATATATTCGTTTTATTGAGAAAACTCCAGAAGAACTTGATGGTGAAGTGGAATATGATGTTGATGAGGAGGACACAACATGGCTGGAAGTGATTAATGAAAAACGTCGTGAAACAAACTTGTCAGCTGTTTCAGTTGAGACTCTTGAATTATTGATTGATAGATTGGAGAAAGAGTCATATTTTCAGGTATAAACTGAAATGTTATATTTTTAGGAAAAAATAGATTTTTGAACAATCATAGAATAAAATATTAAAAAATATTTCCAATTTTAGGCTGCATCAAATGGTCAAGCTGTATCAATAATTGATGAAGACGCAATTTGTTGTATTTGCATGGATGGTGAATGTCAAAATACGAATGTCATTCTTTTTTGTGACATGTGCAATTTGGCTGTTCATCAAGATTGCTATGGAGTCCCATACATTCCTGAAAATCAATGGCTTTGTAGACAATGTTTACAATCACCAAGTCGACCTGTTGAATGCAAACTTTGTCCAAATTCAGGCGGTGCTTTTAAGCAAACTGACACAAATGAATGGGCTCATGTTGTTTGTGCTCTTTGGATTCCTGAAGTTCGTTTTGCAAATACAGTTTTTCTTGAACCAATTGATTCGATCGATTGCATTCCACCAGCAAGATGGCGACTTGTTTGCTATATTTGTAAGCAAAAAACAGGCGCATGCATTCAATGTAACAAAAATTATTGCTACTCAGCCTTTCATGTCACTTGTGCTCAATATGCTGGACTATGCATGCGAATGGAAACTGTTAAATCAGCTGATGGACAAATGATGGTACAAAAGTCTGCATTTTGTGATCAACATACACCAATTGATATGTCACCGGCTGAAAATGAAAAAGCAAGAGAAGAATGTAGAAACAAAATGAAACAAGCAAGAAAAATGTTGGCAAAAAAGCGATCAAGTGCGCCAATAATTCTAATTCCAACGATTCCACCTGATCGAGTTCAAGAAATTACAAATCTTGTAAATTTCAAGAAAAAGGATCAATTTATGCAAAGATTAATAGCTTATTGGACATTGAAGAGACAATTTAGAAATGGTGTGCCACTTTTAAGAAGACTTCAAACATCGCAAGCAAGTAATCATTCACGTAGTGGTCTTGAAGGTTCACCAGATGCAAAAGAATTGTACAAACAATTGAAATATTGGCAACATTTGAGACAAGATTTAGAAAGAGCAAGATTATTATGTGAATTAGTAAGAAAAAGAGAAAAATTGAAATTGCTTTTAATTAAAGCTACAGAAGAGTGTGTTTTAACTGAACTGAATCCATTAGGAACTGCAATGAATAAAATCATTGATCAATTAGTTGCAAAAGACACACTAGAAATTTTCTTAGAACCAGTTGATGTCAATGAAGTTCCTGATTATGCGACCGTTATCAAAAATCCTATTGATTTAGGAACTATGCGAGAAAAATTGAAATCAGGTAAAAGTTTTTAAATAATGTTTTAAATTCTTTATTAAACTTGAATTTTTATTCTAGGAGCTTACAATAATCTTGATGATCTCGAAGTTGATTTTAATCTCATGATAAAAAATTGTCTCTTGTACAACAATAAAGATACAATTTTCTATAAAATGGGTCTTAAAATGAAAGAACAAGGTGCAACTATTTTCCGTCATGCTCGTCGTGAACTTGAAAAAAGTGGCATGATTGAAGCACCAATGGCTGATGCTGAAATTATAAAAATAATTGACTCTGAAATGAAAGAAATTTTATCTAAATCAAAACCATCAGTTGAAGCTGTTAAGAAACTTGAATCACTTCAAACAAAAGCAAGTACGATTAAACATCATTTGGCAAAAGCTAAAAAGACAAAAGTTATCAAAATGGAAATTATAAAAATGAAAAAGCTTATGAATCGTGGTAAAAAAGTTGATAGTGATTCAGAGGATGATGATGATGATTCAAGTAGTTCATCAAGTAGTGAAGATGATGAAGAAGAAGATAAATCAAAAACCGATTTGAAAACTCCAACTTCAAGTCCATTGAAAAGTTCATCACTTGGTCTTTCATCACCATCAAATAGTGGTGTTAATAGAAGGTAAATTTTTAAATAATATAAATTTTCCAATTTCTAATTTTAATTTTTCTTATAGAAATGCCGTTTTATTCACTCGCAAGCAACAAATTTTAAAGAAACCAGAACTTTCTGATCTTTCATCGTTGATGAAGGGTGAATCTTTGCTTGGTTCACTTTCTACTGGACTTGATGAAATAAAAAAGCCTGATGATAAGAGAAGAGGACGAGGTAGAAGACCTGGTTGGCGTAAACATGGTAACACATCAATAACAAGCGTTGAAAATACACCATCAACATCATCTGCTACTCTTGAACAATCTTTATCTAACAAGAAGCCAATGTTATTGTAAGTTGAAATAAATTTACATAAAATACAAAATTTTAATATTTTTTTCCTCTAGAACTCCATCAATAAAACCCAATACAAACATTACACTTGAAACGCCAAAATTTGACACTCGAATTCCAGAGAGTTTTCGTGTTTATCGTGGACAAGGTTCAAATTCTGAAAAATCTGATGCATCAGATTTCAGTGATTCATGTACAAGTTGTGAATTTAGTGAATCATATACAAACTCTGAATATGGCTCAAGTGGTGATGAAGAAGCCAGTGATTCGGACGCTGGCAGTAACAACAGTGATTCAAATTCATTCAATAATAATGATGAAGATTCACAAGCTTCGGCAACAACAACAACAAGAACAAAAGATGAAGATGATCATAGTGAAGAAGAAGCTAAAAATTCAGCACCTTTGACTGGTGACAGAAAATTAAAAGCATTGCAATTGGTTTGGGCAAAATCAAGAGGGTACCCGTGGTATCCAGCGTTAATAATTGATCCAAACATTCCAAAAGGTTTTGTTCATAATTCAGTTCCACTGCCATGCCCACCTGATAATGTTTTGACTTTAAGAAAACCAGCAGTCAATGAAGATCAATACCTTGTGCTTTTCTTTGACACTAAAAGAACTTGGCAATGGTTGACTTCAAAAAATCTTGAACAACTTGGTGTTAATAAAGCCATTGATGAGTCAAAATTGAATGAATCAAAGAAACCAGCTTTGAGAAAGGCAGTGAAGAAAGCTTATGAAGAAGCACTTCATTATCAAAGCCAAGTGACAAAAAAGAAACCAGAAGGAAAGTTGTAATTTTTTCAATGTTTCAATATTAATAAAGTTTGATTTTAATTTAAACGAATTTGTGTTTCAATTCCATTTGTTTCATTTCCAATATTGTGTTAAGCAAAAAATGAAAGATTTTAATGAATGAAACGAAACTTGATTTAAAAAATTTACATTTTTTTTGTTAAATAGGAACATACAAAAATGATCTTGAAATTTTTTTAATACGGAAAATTTAGAATAGTAGTAAAAAATAGTTTGGCTCGTTTAAAGAATGCAAAAAATTAAGTTTATTATCTTTGTGATTAAATAGATTTTTTAAAATTACTCAAATCTCCTACTTTTAATTATTAGTTTTAAAAAAAAATCTATTTGTTTTTACATAGGGAAATTTAAAAATATAAAAAAATGTTCATAAAAATATCATCTTTTAGGTTTAGTTAAATCCATTTGTTTTTATTTTATACAATAATAAAATTTGTTTATGAAGGTAAAGTGTTTTGTTAATAATTATTAGGGAAAAATCAAATAACACTGTCATTTGAAACCAAGTAAAGATAAAAACAGTAAAAAATTATGGTTTTGATCAAATTTCTGTAATTTGTCTTAATGTACCAAAAAAATTCCTTTAAATAATAAATTCAACTGAAACTTTTCCATCATTATCATATAACATAAGAAATACTTTCCTACAAATAAAAATATTAATCAAATTTAATAAATTGATTGTTTACTTGTTCTTAAGCATTGTACCTTCTTAACCTTTCAATAATAGCCAAATATTTTCTACAAAAATGACTAAATATTTTTTTATATAAAAAGTTTATTCACACTAGACAAACAGATATTTTGTTTACAAAAAAATATGCAACTTTTATTCAAGTATTTCAACTTAGCAAAAAATTATCATGTTTTTTACCCATATAAAATTGATTTAGTTCTAGAAAAATTCTGAGAAACAAAAAAAAAGTCACGTTTGAGGAAACGAAATGTTGATCTTGGTCATGGTCGGAAGAATAAATAAAAAACAGAAGATGAATCGAGTAAATAATCTTAGTCGCTCTTATCAAGGTTGCGAAACGAAAAAGAACTTTTTTTGAATTAGGAATTGTTTGGATTTTACGTAAAACTAAAACTTGATTATTTGTTTAACTAATTTTCAACTCAAACTTTGAAAAATTTGAAAATATTCTATACAATGAAAGAAGGCAATACAGACTTATAATTACGTCATTTAAAAATTCTCCTTGTTAAAAAGTTTGTCATTGATTTTAATTGTATGAATAAGAAAATCAAAATGAAATTTTAAAAACAATTTTTATCGTTAAAAAAATTACAAATTGAACTAAAATTCACACTTAGAACAATCAATTGTTTTAAAATTTATAATTAGCTTCTAAAAAGATTCTTGTCTCATTTGTTTATGAAAAAAACTCACACAATTGCGAAGATCCTTTGTTCTTGTCTTTTTTTATGTTAATGACAAGTGGTTTCATCCGTTTTAGCAACTCAAATGAAAAACTTATAGAAAAACCAAAAAACTTGCTTTGCATAAAAATTTTAATCACAAATGAATCATTGATTATCTCGGAAGCGAAAGTTAAGAAAGAAAGAGGTTGAATAAATGTGTATGAAGACTTGTATTGCATAGATTATGTTTGTTGTTTATTTCAACATTTGTACCATTATTGATGATTAATGTACGTGTTGCATGTTAAAGAAAGAGAAAGAGTTACTATCGAAAGCTCTCTTTCTTTCTATGGAATAAAATTACCATCTGCTGTAATCGAATACTTTTCTCTTTCATTGGCATCTAGCTTGTAACATTTTTTTACTATGACATAAGAACAAGTGTATGAAAAAATATTTACTACTACCGTTGTTACTGATTCTTTATTTCAAAAATGATTATTTATCACTTTTTATATAATTGGCAATAGATAATTTTTTTGTATATTTTATTAGCAAAATTTTATGTTGTCGGAACCATATAACAGAAGGAAGTGAAAATCTGTTAAATTTTGGCATCGTGCACTATGAAATGAATATAACAGATAAATGTTAATTGTAGTTAAGTTAATTGTGAGCTAAAAATCAATTAATTGAAATAACTTGTTTAAACCTTGTTAAATTTATTATAAAAAAATATTTTTTATTGTTTTTTTAAAATGGTTCATAACAGTTTGCACTTCAAATGATGAAATTTATGGAGAATCTTAACACATTTGAATGTGTTTTTTAAAATTGTTATTGTTGAAGAAAAAAGTGAATCTGAATTGATTTCTGCAGTTGTATTGTTTTTTAAATACGTAAATATTAGAAAAATATTAAAAAAATTTAAAAAACAATACTACCCATCAATAATATGTTAAGAACCTATATTTTTGTTAAAGATTAATAAATTCTGACAAAACTTAATCCAACAAGAGTTGAAACAATTTAATCTTTAATTTCTTTGAATATTTTTTTAATGTTCTGATGTTGCATAAAAATCTTTGGAAATAATCAAGGCCTGAGAACTTTTTTTGATATTTCGCATCAAGATACCTTTGTTTTTCGAAAAATAAAAATTTTTAGAAATGGACTTTCTTTTAAATGACTTCAGTTTTAAAATGATAGCATGAAACTATGCAGTCCTTTCTGATTTTCATTTCTTATGCTCCTAGCTTTCTTTTAAGCTATAAATAAAATTTTTATGGTCTTTAATTAAAGAGAAAATCACGATATCAAAAATAACAATAAAATCAAAAAATATCACAAGAGTTCTCAGCCCTTAGAAATAATTTAATTTTTTTAAAAAAAGATTTAAGTTTATTATGATATTGAAATTTTCTATGCAGACAAGAACTGGAAATCATTTTTAAAATGAAGTTCTTTTTCGATTCTTGAAAATTATACGGAGAAAAATATTTTATAACTGGCATAAAGTTTTTTAGATTTGTCCCTATAAAACCAAATTTATTAGCCTTAAAAAGAAAATTTATAAGTGTTATAAATGTTTTTATGACAGTTATAAAAGTTTTATAACAGTATTAAATATTTTTATAACTGTCATAAAAAAATTTATAACACTTATAAATTTTCTTTTTAACGCTTATAAATTTTACTTTATAGGGACAAATCTAAAAAACTTTATGGCAGTTATAAAATATTTTTCTCTGTGTAAACTTTTTTCATATAAAAAATGGAAAATTTCCATTGACTGAAATAAATAATATTTATGATTCCATATAGATCTTGAGTAAATCTGTTTAAGACAAACTTTTGAAAATTTCAAAACTTTTTAAATTGATTTTAAAGACAATTTTTAACAAATTAAACGATTTAAACATAAAAGAGGTGCATTTTAAAAAAACTAAAAAAAATTTTTCAAGTATATTAAGATTAGATTAAAATAAATCATTTGATATAAACATAAAAAATTGCAACAAAAAATTTATGAAAAAAGAGAAATTAAAAAAATTTCAAAAAAGAAGAAAAATCATCTCTAAAGAGAGAAAAAACGCATTCATGAGAGAAACTTAATTCTCTCGCTTAAGAGTTAACAAGCGAAAAAACTTTTTCACATTTTAGTTTCATTTAGTCGGTCGACATGAACGGTAGTAATTTAATAAGTAGCCAACATTTTGTGACTAATGTTAGCCTTGCATCGAGCGCGGTAAGGAACGTCACATTGGATAACACTAAAAATGGCCTCATTAATCTTACGGGAGCATCGTTTGGTGAAATTTATAATCTTTTCTACGATTATGCTGATCCAAGAATGCGTGATCGTTTTCTTATGGGCAAACCACATTGGATAATTTTGATATACATTTTTTACGTCATTATTATAACACACACTCTACCAAATTTTATGCGTAATCGAAAACCTTATGATTTTCAACGCATCTCGCTTTATATTGATAGCATTCTTTTGCTTATTGCAATGTTTTTCTGCGTAATCACAGTTTATTCCTGGATATTTCTTTTCAACTGGCGATGTCAAGTGATTGACCGGTCTGATGACTGGCATGCACAAATGGCTGTAGAATTTTGTTGGCTGTATTTGATGACAAGATTCATTTATACATTGCATAGCGTTCCTTTTGTTTTAAGCAAACGAAAAAGCTCACTAGCAAATTATTTGATCATTCATCATGCTGTCTTTCCAATCATGGTGTGGACATTCATAAATTTTTATCCAGGTGAGAATTTTTTTTATATTGATAAAAATCATAATTTATTGATTATTTCTGCATTTTGTCGCAGGGGGTCACATAACCTTTGGTGGTATGATAAATTCAGTCACACATGTTGGACTATTTGGTATAAAATTTGTAATTTTGTATTTACCAAATGTTAAGAAGTACAGGAGGCAATTTCATGTTTTCATGCACGTGAGTAAAGATTAATTTTACTAGCAGTGGTATTACTAGCTCAATGTTGTGATGTAATTTTTGCTTGAAGATAGTGTTATGCGGAAGGAAAAAAAATATGAAATAATAGTGAAAAAAAAGAGAAATGTGTTTAGATAAATGAGATGAAAGTGAGACTTATGTATTGTACTTGAAACTATAATAAGGAAAAAAATAATTTCCATTGAGTCGATTGATAATCACTAAATATTTAACTTGAAAAAAATATTTTAAAAAGAAGAAAATTTTCCCAAAATTTTATATTGATTTACAAAAAAGAATTCAAGCATAAAATATTCATTTATGAAAATTTTATATTTCATATTCAGGAAAAAATATTTGAACAAAGTCAAAGTTTAAAAATTTGTAAGTCAAGGGAAACTTTCTAATAAAAAACTTTAAAATGTTAAAAAACTAAAAAAGGCAAAATTGCCATAATAATAAAATTTGACAATAAGACCATAATTATTATTCAAGGAGTGATTAATTTATTGAAAAAAACTTGACATGGTAAAAGGGGACTAAAACTAAAGTAAAACTAGTAGAAATTTTGAGAGAAAATTACATATGTACAATAAAATCATTTTGTTTGTATTACTTAAATCTCACTTTAAGTTACTTCATTTCATTAAATATTTTTCAACATCATTTGAAAATTAAATCAATAATTTAAATGCTGTCTATTTCACTTCTGTTTTTCTTGCAAAATCAACTTAATTACCTGTATAGGCCAAAAGTCGATACAGTGCAATTCCAGATTGAATTATAGCTGTTATAAAAATATTGCAGTTATTGAATTCAAATTTATAAGCAATAAGCCACGTTATACGATGCACAAAATGTGCAATGTTATGAAAATAAAGAAAATTATTTAATGAAATTTTTAATTTAACACTTCAGAAGTAATGAAGCTTAAGGTTGTGATTAAAAAGTGATGAAGTTTCAATAATGTGCAGTTTTGTGAATTTTAAAAACTACGGTGTAAAATAGTGATTAAAATGTTTTGCAAAACATTACAATGAATTTGTGTAATAATTGCTATTTTTGTGATTAATTGAATGTGTTTTGAATTGATGACATAACATGAAAATTAATATTTATTATCTATGAAGAAAGAATTTTCAAAATATAAAATTTTTTGTTTTAAAATTTTCTGTGAAAATTTAAATCAATAAGTAAGATGGAGTTAAAATTTATAAATCTCAGACCAATATTATTAATTTTGCAAAAATATAAACAATTTTTTAAGCTCATCAATCTAATTTTTTTAAAAAAAATAGAAATTCAGATAAACTTTCTTTAATAGTTGTACAACTTTTGAGAAAATCACCTCTGAAATTTTGAGATGAAAATTTTGATTTTTGTCAACAGCTTTTGAAAGAAATTAAAAATATTTAGAAAAAGTTCTTACTCATCAAATATATCTTAAAAACTGCTTATAAATAGCAGAAACAATATACTTTTCACCGTTTGTTTTTTGGTCATTTAGTTTTTAAGAACAAGTGCTTCAAATATAATGGCCCAAAAGTGTCCCATTTTTTTTGGACGCCCTGATAATTCAAATATGTCAGCTACAACAAATTTAATTTTTTTAAAAATTAAACGGAATTCATTTAATTTTTATTTAATTAAAAAATATGTCAATAGAAATTTCATCAATTTTCACAATTTCAAAACTTCAATATATTTCTAATACTAATGATTTCAAATCAAGTTGTAAAATTGCAATTGAGAAAAAGCCTCTTTACATAATTCACATACATTTTCAATTGTATAACCTCAAATCTCATATCTACAACTCATACACAACTACCCGCTTATTGCTATTACCTCCAGTATTAATTAACACACAATCTTCAACAATGTGAGAGAGCTTATGCAGCTTTTGAAATTGAAAAAAAAAAGACTCTCAAGAGAAAAGAAATTTACGCAATACATGATGACTTTTTAGAAATATAAAAAAAAGAGTTTAATAATGAAAAAAATTGGTGAAAGTCTCTGCGTATATCAGAGGACTTTAGCGCATTTTTGTCGCCCAGATCAGTTATATTAACAAGTTAAATAAAAGAATAGTTTACGATTTGAATTCATTTTATTAATTCATAGTATTTTTGAAATGAATAATTTTATAATTCATGTACTCGAATGACTAATGGTTTGTGATGAGATGAATATGATTCATAGATAAAAAACTTCAATATTGTAGTCGTCAATTCGACCGAATACTCCATCGATAACTGTTCGAGCGTTTGTTGTCGATTCGCGTGGTGAGAATAGCCTTGTGTAAAAGATTGAAGCATGAACGACTCGAGTAGACTGCCCAATTTCAATTGGTATTAAAATCGCCAAGAATCAAAATATTTTCGCTTTCATCGATATAGTCTTTTACTTCCAAAGCGTTTCCTTCAGTAATTCGAGACTCGATGATGGATTATTGTAGACATTAATTATTGTTAATCGATTGTCCAATTTGAAGCCACTTATTTCGACATGATTATCGAATTACCATTTTCAATTTCGATTCGATCTGTAATGCGAGGCTCAATATTTAATTTGCAAAAGTTGATCGTTCCAAATGCTCTTGGACGACCTATCAATCGATTTCGCGAAATTTCTTTTCAAACTCAGGAATATTGTAACTTTCGTTGTCGACTGCCCAGGACTCTTGTAGTGTGACGATATGACTATTCGTGAAAACTTGATCCGATACGATTGTAGTTATGTGTTTGCGAATCGATTGTGTGTTGTGTAATGTGATTTGAATAACATTTTCAGGTACGATACGAAGAAATTGATACTTAGGCACAAAAAAATTTTCAATAAAACTTTTGCAATATTAATTTTGCTTTTTGTTTACACATTAACTTAAGCGCAGCTTCGCGCACTAAGAATTTAAATTCTTCCGTTACATTTCGATTTCGAATCGATAACAAAATAAATAATACGAATCAATACAAAAGATAATACGAGTCAATAATTTAAAATTAGACACGCTTTTATTCAAATCTTTGATATTTCGTTCACTACTTTCGATTCGAGACATAATATTGTTTTCTGTATAACGATCAAGTCAAATTCAATTAGTTCCAATTTTCGCCGTTGATGGCGCTGCAATCGTTTTCGCGCGCAAAAAAAATTTGTTTACAAATTTCAATATGGAAATTTTAATTCGTAATTTCCAAACTACTGCAATAAGTGACAACTTTCTAACTATGTTTCCCCGAAATGATTCTAAAGCACAAATCGAATACAAAAAACCGGAAGTCTCTAACTATTGTAGTTTTCGAGTTTATTTTCAAACCGAACAGCAGAACAGCAGAACAGCAGAACAAGCAAGCCGAACAAAGTGAAATTATAAGCTGCATTTTCTAAACAAAAATGCGCTAAAAATACTAGTAAAGTAAGGACATTTTTTATGGATTGAACATGTGAGTTAAGAAAAAATTTAGTCTTTCGACATATACAAAAAAACGAGAGTCAAAAATACATGCAAAAACAAAATTATTGAATAACACTGTAAATTTTTAAAGAAAAAAATATTTAAATTTTTTTAGTTTAAACTTTGAAGCTTTTTGTAAGAATTTCATTGATGGAAAATTCCAAAAAAAAGTTTAAAAGTCATTATAGTATTGACATTTTTAATTATGGATTATCTTTTAAATATGAATATACATTTTTGTCATCTTTTAAATAATCCAGTTTTTCTAAAATATTTTTATGACCTAAACCTTCATTCAACCTAAATTTATCAACTCCAATTTATTATCTCCCAAAAATATTCTTCTTTTTTAAAAGGAAAATTTCAAAAATTTAAAAATCAAAGCCATATCTGTTGAACTTAACCTTATCTATCTTTTTCTTTATTTAAATTTAAAAAATATTTTTTTAAAAGATTTTACCGAAGGTCATTAGCTATATTCTTTCATATCAACCAATTTGCCCTTTTAAACAAAGAAATACCAAAATAAGATTTCTTTATTTACCGTAAGCGGCATATAACAACAATGGTGGTAATAATTTTTACAAATAAAGTCGAAATGCGTGTGTGCGTTCAAAACCGGGAGGGAGCGAGAGAGAGTAAAGTAGTAAAAGTTAAATATTGACTCGATGGTCGAATGAATGAATGACCGAACTGAAAGGTAGTTAATGACCTTGCAGCTGTTAAGGTGTTTTATACTTATTGTTGGTAGTGATGCTGGCAATAAAAAGTTGTTTCATTAGTATTTTAATTTATTAACTTCAAACTTTTAATTATTAAACATTATGCTTTTATAAATCTTTTAATATTCTCCTTAATAATGATGAATAAAATCTAAATTAGTCAACCGAAGATTGCCGTCTATTACGTTTTACACGTTTTCTGGTTTTGTGTCATCCTCTTCATGACAAATTGCTTCATCATGATTAAATTCCTTTACAATATTTAGCGAAACATTTGTGCTTAACTTTAAAATTCTTTTTTGAAGATGTTTTAGAAAAATTGATACTTTATTATAGAAACTCAAAGGACTAGCTAATTAAAGATAAATTTTAATTTTAAAAGCTAATTAAGGTTTTGAAAAATTTTTACTCTGATTTTATGAAAATTTTGAAAATTCTAAAAACTTTTAAATCAAATCCTTCATATAAATTAAATTGATTCATCATAACTATTTAATTATATTTTTCTAGACATAGACATTCTTGTATCCCACTTACTTCCTTTTGCTCTAATTGCTACTACTTTTAATGTGTCTATGCCTGGATTTTTTCACAGAATTTACACAAAAATCAATTTATTAAAAGTGAATTTTCACTTCAGAATTTCAAAACCATTCAAAATTCATTCAGTAAAAATTTTGAGCAGATTTAAGTTCATAAAATTTAAACATCTAATAATTCATTAAACTTACTGATTGTTCTTGCTTTTTGAAAAGTAACCACTTAGTGTGACTTAAATTTTCTAAGGATACGTAAATTATTAAACTTATGTCTGTCAAAATGTACAGATAATAATCTGATTTATTATTAGAAAACAAGTTTGTAACTTTGCTTAAAAAGATTTGACTAAATAAGTGGCTTTTTGTGATAATTTTGTTTAAATTCTCATTGGATAACTTTTCAATTCATTCATAAAGTTCTTTTTATGGATAGCTATTGTGTATTGTAAATAATTTTTTATTACTCCTATTAGATGCTACTTGAGTTTCTAATTTGTTACTTTTTGAGATTTTTACACAGTTAAAAGATTCCATAATCATCAATAATTGAAGATTTTAATAACAATTGACTTCTGACATTAAGTTAAAAAATAAAAATTGAAAAGCTCATAAATTATTTATTGATGTGAGAATTTTACATTATAATCAAGGGATTAATTTTAATATCTAAACAAATTAATAATTATAAAAATGTTTTGTATAAAACAACCGAAAAATATTTTATTTATTCACTGTTTATTTTAACAGTTTTATTAAATTTCAAACAAAAAAAAAAATTACTTTTTAT
>CM031382.1:6164662-6253560 GCA_018290095.1 Polypedilum vanderplanki | reverse complement strand
CCACCCTCCTCTTGCACATTTATACTTTCAAACTAACAAATAACAGTATCCGAAACAATATTGGTTTATCTCTTTTATCGGATCTACATTGCTACAATACACGTCTTAAATATTTTCTCATCTATCCTGTCGCACGGACAAGGGTAGGCGCAAACAACTTATTTATTAGAGGTCCTAGTCTTTTTAATACTCTCCCAGATAATATTAAAGCTATTCGTACGTTAAATCTCTTCAAAAAAAGAGTCAGAGAATTCCTGTTTGAAACTGATGTTATGCAGCTTTTACAGTACCCATAACACACACTTCTGTAATAAATATATTATCGATGTAAAGAACCAGTAGGTTAACATAATCTATCTGAACTCAATAAAATAAAACAAAACAAACAAACAAAGTTTTCATCTACGAATCATATGCATCACATCATAAGCCATTAGTCATCCGTGTACATGAATTATAAAATATCTCATTTCCAAACGCTATGAATTAATAAAATGTATTCAAATCATTAAATTTTCTTTTATTTAACTTGTTAATATAACTGATCTAGGCGACAAAAATGCCCTTAAGTGCCCCTCTGATCTACGCAGAGACTTTCCCATCATGTTTTCTTTTAAAATTCCTTTAATTTCGTAATATTATTCAAATATATCTTCTAGAAATTTTTATTTACAAATAAGTCACATTTATTCTAAGAAATTCCATTCAATTATTAAGACAATTCTCATTATGAATCTTAATTTTATTCGGTTCAATAACTTTCAACACAACAGTTTCTTTCTGGCCAAATTTTGATATGCCCAGTCATTGCCGGATATATTTAGAGTATATAAAGAATCTTCTGTTCTATGTCAGTCAATCAGTTATTCACACAACTCTTTTATCGAAATACAAGTTGTAGAGAAGAATCAATTTTTAGTATTAAACGTGGCTTTGCTTGTGCAACAACACAGAAGATAAAAAGTGAATGAAAAAGTTATTGCAAGTGCAGATAATTTACTGCTATTAAGTGTCAAGGTTTATTGTTATTGATTTACTAAAGTTAAATATTTAATAAAAGAAACTTGCATTAAAACATCAGTGATTCAAAATTTAAAAAGAAATTATGACTTCATCAAATGTTTATAAAGATTGCTCAAAAGTTCTTCTTTTAATATCTTTGATAATTGGATTTACAAATGCAATTCTACGTAAGTATTGCCAATTATTTTAAATGACATGAAAATTAAATTAAAGCTCTTAAACACAAATGATTTCTAATAAGTGAAAGAAATTTTTTGAGTTTGACATTTTAAATAAAAAAGATGAAAAAAATTTGCAAATTTAATAATTTAAAATTGCAATTTGGCTTGAATTTTTTAAATTTCAATAAATTAAAAAAAGTGAAATGATTACAATTTACTTTAAAAATTTTACTATAAATTCAAACATATTTGAATTTTCTAAATCAGAGTTGTAAAGTCGAAATCCGACTTTTTCGCCGACTGTTGGCCATAACTTTTTTAAACAAAAATATTTTGTCAAAATTCTTTTTTTTAATTCCAAGTACAGACAAATAGCTTCAAAAAAGCTATTATTGATGAAATTTGGCTGAGTCAGTGCAAAGTTATGAATTTTTTACAACCCGGACTTTTTATCCGACTTTTTGAAAAAGTCGAACAAAAAGTCGGACTTTAAAATTGACCATAACTTTGCACTGACTCAGTCAAATTTCACCAATAATAGCTTTTTTGAAGCTATTTGTCTGTACTTGGAATTAAAAAAAAGAATTTTGACAAAATATTTTTGGTTTAAAAAAGTTATGGCCAATAGTCGGCGAAAAAGTCGGATTTCGACTTTACAACTCTGGTCTAAATTACACAAAAAATTCATAATTCGATAAATTATTTTTCTAAATTTGCGTCTGGTTTTAAATTACAAGTCAATCAATCTTTAACTTATTTGCACATAACAAATAATGAAATTGAAACATTTAATGAGCTCATTAGTTGACTACAAATGTTGAAATCGATTTGAGCAAATTGTAACAATTTTTAGAATTATTTTCAAAGTATTTGGGTATGAACTTTTTTGTACAAAGCTTAAATTATTTTTTGATACTTTTGAATAAAATTGCATTTATTCAGTGACATTTTTAAATACAACAGAAAAACTTCAGTTGTTTCAAAATCCTTAAATTTTAATTAATCTTGATAATTAGGTAACAATGTTCTTCTCCTTCATAAAAACTGTTTTTAGCAAAAAAATATTAATGTGATATAAAAATGAAGAATTTTTAAAATTTCTAAATTTAATTCAATCAACAGGAAAATAAAAAGTTTGAATTCTTTTACAGCAAAATCCATAGAAGTTTGTTCTCGTAATGATGAAGATATTGAAAAATGTATAGTCAACTCAGTCATGAAATTACAACCTTTATTAGCATCAGGAAAACTTGACGACGGTTATGAAGTTCCAGTAAGTTAAAAAATAGAAAACAATTTTTATAAAAACTTTAAAATTTTTGAACGTTTCTTGATTTTTAAATTATAAATATTATTGCATTTTGCACTAAATGCAAATTATAATAAAAACTCAACAAATTAAGATTAATATTTTTGGCAGTTTGACGGAAAATTTATAGTTTTCAATTTTCATGAATCGAAATTATTTTTCTTCTTATTGACAATGAACTTTTTTCTTTTCTTATTTATCAAAGGCAATTGAACCATTTAGATACGATGAGTAAGTAAAATTCTTATTCAAAATCGAATTTATAATATTTTTTATATTTTCTACAGTTTTATAATTGAACATGGTCCAAACTTCAGAGTTGAAATAAGAAATTTAGAATCATATAATGGAAGCAATTTCTCAATTGAAAAATTCAAGTTTGTATATTTCTTAAATTGGCCTAAAACTTTTAAAAGAAATCTTTTCTTTTTATTTTAGATTCAATATTGACAAACTTACTTTTGACTTTATTATTAGTGTTCCAAAAATTAGATTGACTGCAAAATATAAGCTCAAAGTAAAACTTACAGGTAATTTGTTAATTTTAATGTCAGTTTGTAAATTGACTTGCTATGAAATAGAAATATACAAAAAAGGCAACTTTTGGTAGAAATAATTAAACTTGCTTCGATTGTTGTTGGCAAATAATTAATTTCGCTGTAAGATTGTAAAGAACACAGTCAGTTTTGTGTGTATTAGTAAAGATAACTTTAAGAAACAATTTGTACTAACAATTACTTAATCTACGACAACTATAAAATACAAATGCTAATATTTTAATAATTTTAGTCCTAGACATTGCTGGAAATGGTGACATGGAAAGTACAGTAAAAAATTCTAAAGTAAGAATGAAACTTTATGGAAAATTAATTGATAACAGTGATGGAACAAAGACAATGATTTTCGAAAAAGCAAATGTAAGAATCATTCCAGGAGAGAGTAAAATTTTCCTTAAAAATCTTTTCAATGGTAAGAAGTTTTTCATTTTTTTGTATCCATCAAGAAAAAATTTGAATAATTAAGAAATACAAATAATTTTAATGAAAATCCTTTAAAGTTTTACATTCTGAAATATCTAAAAAATTAAGTAGAAACAAAAATCATTCTTATAATCAGAATTGAAAATAGCAAGGGGTTAGAACTCTTGTTATTTTTGATTTTTTTTTGTTAGATTTTTGATTTATTTTTGATTTTTTGTTAGATTTTTGATTTTTTTTTGATTTTTTGATACTTTTTTGATAGAGTTGATACCCCTTGGAAAATAGTAAACAACTTTGCCTATTTATTTTAAAAATGACACAACCTTAATTAATTTACAAATTTTATGTTACTAAAAAATTTTAATTACTTTACAGGCGATCCAACATTAGGCAAAGTAGGCAATGACTTAATAAATGAGAATCAAGACTTGTTTCTTAATGACATAGTTCCAGTGCTTGAAAAACAATTTTCTGAGATTTTCAAGAAAGTCGCAAATGATGTTATCGGAAGAGCTACTGTTGATGAAATTTTACCTGATAAACCAGTAAATTAAAAAATGTCACATCTTTTATTATAATTAAAAATATAAAATGGAGAAGTATTTAAAATGGTTAAATAAAAATAAAATTTTGAAGAATTAAAAATTAATCTTTTTAATTTATGCAATGTTAATTATTGCCTAATTTTTTTTATAAGAATTTGAAGAAAAATTTTAAATTCATAGGATTAAATTAAAGTAATTCTTTTTTATTTTGATTTTTATAAATTTCAATGAAGACTCTACTTCAAAATAATAAATTCGAAAGATAAATGTCAATTATTTACAATACTTTAGCAAAACCAAGGGGTTAGAACTCTTGTTATTTTTGATTTTTTTTGTTAGATTTTTGATTTTTTGATACTTTTTTTTGATTTATTTTTGATTTTTTGATACTTTTTTGATAGAGTTGATACCCTTTGAGCAAAACTTGATTTAAATAAATAAAACTTCCATACAAACCTTCAAAACAAATTCAATGTAATTTCTGTATCCACAAGTGATTTCACGAGAAATAAATTACGTAATACTTTCAAAATTTACGCATGCAAAACAATTCAAATTAGCAATTGTCAAGCGCGTGTAAATGAAAAGTATCTCAAATGACAAAATTGCATAGTCTGTAATTGCAAGTCAGTTAACTCTTTGTGCAACTTTTCTATTCTAATTGGTGCCCGGTAATAACTCCACACGGATTGTATAAGGATCCGGAATAACTCCACACTTTTTTCCGGATTAATTCCACCTATATAATGTACGTGGAGTTATTCCTTCCTCGGAGCAGTAATAACTCCACATACATTTGTTCATGGACTTATTACTTCTCAAAGACGGAATAACTCCATATACAAATATGTATGGACTTATTCCTCCTCTGAGGAGGATTAATTCCACAATTTTTTAAAAATTCCTTTCTATGTGGAATTATTACTTCCTTGGGAAGGAATAACTCCATATATATTTGTATGTGGAGTTATTCCGTTTTTTAGATTTTGTTTTTCAAGTCAAGTAAATAATTTTTTAATCAAGTAAAATGTTTTTAAGAAATTTAATAAAACCAAAAATATCATGAATTTTAGATATATCGGCATTTCCCACTAATTATAGGACACTTTTTATGCCTTCATTCAGCTGAAGGTTGTGAAGTTTATAACATAACTCGAGTTTTCATGCATTATAATTCCATATGTAATCAAATCTAAAGCAATATAAATAATTTCTGCTAATCCTTGATTTTCGCTATATCCTAAAAATTCAAAAAATTGAAAACTAAAAGTGTTTTACAAATACAAATTTAGCTCGCAATGGTGCTATATTCAGAAACTTTTATATACAATAAATTATTTAAGTCAATCCATATGTTTTAAAATTGTGGATCAACTTTCATTAATGAATCTAAAAATTCTGTAATTGTAACAAACACTGATCTGGGCATCAAAAATGCGCTTAAGCACCACGATCTACAACACGATTACTTGGTCACTGGTTTTTTATATGATGGAAACCTGAGGCCAGTCAAATCTCCGTTAAATTTTTTTAAATCTGAACGCGAATTTTTACGATTTCTACGAAAAAACTTTATTAAAAAGTTGTCACTTATTGCATTAGTTAGGAAATTGCGAATTTAAATTTCCATTTTGAAAATTATAAACCAAATTTTTTGGCGCGAAAACGATTACAGCGCCACTAACGGCGAATTTTGGAAATAATTTATTTATTATTCAAAGAAATGCAAATCTGAAAGTCTAAAAACGATTAAGAATCAATAATAGTTACAAAACTCAAGTTTTTGATAATTATATTTCCATTTTGGTTATATAAAACGAAACACAAAGCTTATTGCAATTGAATATTTCTTTCAAAGACGATTCTATTAGTTCTGTAACCGCTAATATTACTGATCTGAGCGCCAAAAATGCACTTAAGTCATTACTTACTTTGAGAAGTAATAAGTCCATGAACAAATGTATGTGGAGTTATTACTGCTCCGAGGAAGGAATAACTCCACGTACATTATATAGGTGGAATTAATCCGGAAAAAAGTGTGGAGTTATTCCGGATCCTTATACGCTGGAGTTAATCCGTGTGGAGTTATTACCGGGCACCTTCTAATTAGATGATTTTGATCGATATTTTTTGTTTATAAACAGAATGAATAATTGAATGAGATTTTAGTTGTAATTTTTATTTTGATTGATTCAGAAGTTAAAGTTTATAACAGGCATTTTAGTTATCGCATTTATACTTGCTACTATTTTACGTTCAAATCACTTGGAATAAGACTTTAATATATTTCTACTACTACTAAAGTACAAATTTTAGATAGAGTTGAAACCTTTAACTTAAAAGCGAGAAAAATATTCTTAGTAAATCAAATAAACTGGATTAAAAATTATCAATTTCGGATTTTTCAAAAGACCCAGTATTTCGAGAAATTAAAATATGAGAAAATATTCAAGAAACATTTTAATTTTCTTGTTATTATTTGTGTTTGTAAATTTTTCTCATGAGAAACTTCGTAAGTAACTTGAATAATTTTTGAATAATTTTGATTTGCATTCATAAATTAAAAACTGCTTACCCAAATGATATTCAAGAATTTTTATTTCTTTAATATTTTTTATTGATATGAGTATTTTAAAATTTTGATAGAAAGCTTTTAATTACCACGAATTTAAACTCATCTATTTCATATTTTTTTGATTATTGGTCACAATCCGATTTAAAACTTTTGTAATTTTTATCTTTTTTAGCTAAAACAATTGAAGTCTGTTCACGTAAAAATCCAAAGCTCAATCAATGTATAATTGATTCTATAAAGAAAATTCAGCCATATTTAGGTTCTGGAAAACTTGATAATGAATTTCAAATCACGGTAAAATATTTAGAATTTGATCAGGTGACTGTTTATAATTAATATTGAACAAATAGAATTTAAATAACTAATCAAAGTTAGAAAAATGTGAAATTGCTATGACAGTTATTCACAGAGTTGTTGTTTTTAGGTGCTTGTATCTGTACAAGCATAATTTACGCGTAGTTCAGTACAAGCACAGTCACACAAGATGACAATTTTGAATATCAGAATTTTTGATGTTTAGTCAAAATATTTGCATCTCGATTGGCTTCATAACTGAAAAAATTAATTGCCAATCGTACAGTTGTGAAATGACTTTAATTTACCTAAATCAAATAATAAATTAATAGTATATTTTCTATTTTTAGCCTTTAGAACCATTTGCATATGAAGGGTAAATGATAATTAAAGTTTATTCAAGAATTATTATCTTAGATTTGTAATTTCAGATTTTTAATAAATCCAGCTCATAATTTTAATGCAAAAGTTAGCGATGTTAAAGTTTATGGCAGTAGTAATTTTACAATAGAAAAATTAAGGTAATTTCTAATGAAATCTTAATTAAAAAATAATTATTTTATTTTTAATTTTTAGATTTAATATTGACACTTTAGTACTTGATATGATTTTACAATTTCCAAAATTAACATTAATTGGAAAATATGAAATGAAAGCAAAAATTTCAAGTAAGGAAAAAAAAACCTTTTTTGAATTAACTTTTTAAATTTTCTCATAGTTTTAGATATAGTCGGCAATGGTGACCTCGAAACTATTAATTACAATAGCCGCATGAGAACAAGAGCAATAGGAAAAATTGGAGAAAAAGATCAACAAGTTTATGTCGATAAAGTTAATGTGAAAATTCAACCTGGTTCTTCAACTAATAAATTGACCAATTTATTTAATGGTGAGTGAAAAAATTATAAATTTGAATGTTTTTTTTTCAACTATTTTAATTTTATTTTAGGTGATCCATTACTTCAAGATATAGGAAATCAATTAATTAATGAAAATCAAGATATTTTCCTTGAATATATTATTCCAATTATGGAAAAACAATTTGGAAATGTTTTAAAAAGCGTCTCAAATCAAATTATTAGTAACGCTACTTTTGATGAACTTTTTCCAGATAAAATAGTTTGAGATTGAAAAGCAATTATTGATTTATGTTTGTAAAAAGTTTGAAGATGCATTGAAGACATAAAGAAGTTTTTTAAATGTTTTAAATATTTATTATTGTAGCCAATAGTTTTCTAACAAACTTATTCAAATAAATTTACAAAATTAATGAAGCTAATGAACATTTCAATTCTACATTTCTATAAACCTAAATTTCTAAAACCATTTTTTAAATTAAAGTTTTAATTTTTAATTTTCATTTTAAAATGGATTATTTGGATCAAATTCTTCATCAGTACTGCACAATGCTGTATAATTTGGATTAGATCCAGTTTTGCATTCTGATGCTGGTTCACCACTAACATAAACTTTTTGTCCAGTTATAATTTGGAAGGAATAATTGCAAGTCATAAGAGTTTCCTTTCCTTGTGAGCTAAAAATTTTTGAAAGTAAATGTAAATTAAATGCAATTTAAAATTTTATTTTACATACCTTGTATATTGAGAAATAGCACAACCAACACGATTGACACGATCAGAACTGACTTCCAAGAAGTGAGGAATTTCCATAGGTGGTCCACAACAGCTATCAATGTTTTCTTGTGATGCCAATTTACGTTCATCCCACCATGATTGAAATGCGTCATCAATAAAATTTCCAATATTTTTTTCAAATGCATCAGTTCTTGCTGAATAATAAATATTTTGACCTGAAATGAAAATTTTGTTATAAAAATAAAATTGAAAATCTATGAAAATTAAAATTAAAAGCTCACAGAGCAGATCAAGTGCGAGCACTGATCAAGAAAAACTTTTCAAATTTTTCAAAAGCACTTCGGCGTTTCAATTATTATATAAAAAATTAGTAATATTAACAGTCGTGGACGTTGTACGAGTGCATTTTTAGCAAAATTTAATTCGACAAGAACTATAATGCGTTTGGTTAAAGTTCAAAAAAGTTTTTATGTCTGTCAATACAAATCTTTGGGCCAAAATGCCTCAACCAAGGGGTTAGAACTCTTGTTATTTTTGATTTTTTTTTTTTGTTAGATTTTTGATTTTTTTTTGATTTTTTGATACTTTTTTGATTTATTTTTAATTTTTTGATACTTTTTTGATAGAGTTGATACCCCTTGGCCTCAACAATCACTTCTGACGTTTTTTCTCGACATTTCATGACATTTTAAGGCTTTTTGATGATTTTTTTAAACTTTTTTTTGGTCCATGTGATAGACATGCATCACATCCACCATTCTTTGGCTTGCATTGGCTTATGGAAGTGAGAAACCTAAAAAATTTTGATGCCATATATATATATATATATATATATATATATATGCCTATATTTAAAAAAATTTAAAAAATGGGGCAGGTCCACCATATGCATGGCCATCATTTTTTAGATATGGACCATTTTCCACCAAAAATTGATACGACCCTAATTTTGGGTTGCTGATCACGAATCTGCAAGAATTCTGACAAAAAAATGTAATTTGTGAGCTGTAGAGTGGATAAAGAGTCACATACACCGGACAGTGGTTTTTTAAAGTTTTCTTGGGCATAAAGTGACTATTTATCAAACGGAAGATCTTGTTCGATCGGAAATTACGACGGACATCCGCCACAAAAAAGATTTTTAGAAAATATTGCTTTGATTTCGAGAAAATGAAAAAGTAAAATGAATTCTTCCTTCGCCTTTGGCGCCCAAGTGACACTGTCAACTTACCTGAATATTTCATTTGCGGTGTGTTGTGGCAATCATGCTCAAACTTACATCGTCGTACGTTCAAGCTTGCATATTCTGCTAGTTCATCATCCCATTCCTAAATTTAGAAAATATTTTTGAATTATTTTACTCAGAGTTGTTACAGGCGAGTTAGCCTGTTTTGACTTTACAATAAAGTCTAAGGAAAACAAATATTGGAAATGACAAAAACTCTTTTGTATCTTATTCTTCATATCTTCACCTTTAAAACAAGTGCCGTTTGGAATTTTTTGGTTGAGTTTTAGCGGAGTTATGATTTTTTAAGAGTCCGCCTGTACGGAGTTTTTAATTTTCACCTGTTTTTCGTACAGGTAAACACTTAAAAAATCATAACTCAGCTAAAACTTAACCAAAAAATTTCAAACTACGCTTGTTTTAAAGGTGAAGATATGAAGAATAAGATACAAAAGAGTTTTTGTCATTTCCAATATTTGTTTTCCTTAGACTTTATTGTAAAGTCAAAACAGGCTAACTCGCCTGTAACATCTCTGATTTTACTTAAAATAGTCGTGTTTTAAATTCCATACAAAAAAGCATTTTATTTTTTAAAAGTACAAATAGAAGCTTGAATTAAATAGTCAAATTTTGGTAATTCAAAAAGATTTTTTACTCACAACTGTCAACATTTTTGTAGCAGGATTAAAACCAGGTTCATTTCCACTTGCAATCTTGTTACGATGTTTATTGTGTAATTTTAAAATTTTTTGCTTATCTGAATCAGTTAAAGAAACTTCAGAAGCATCTGCAGAACAAGATGGACTGAAATCACCAGTTGCAGTGCAAGTGATGTGTTTGTAGCTTGTCAATTTACATAAATCTTGATTGCAGTAGTTATAAACTGCTGAAGATGCAAATCCCAAATAGAAAACCAAGAAAAATAACTTGAACATTTTTGAATGCTTGTACCTAATCAAATGATGAACTGCAGTTGCTATTGTGTTTGATTTTATAGTACAATTGCGATCTGATTAATTCGAGTTTACGCATTCAAATGAAGTAAAAATTCCTTGTTTTTATGTGGGAATATTTCGAGAAAATTTGAATATTTTACGCATTATTGGAAAGTTTTTAATGAAATGAGGAAGACAAGATTTCTTATCAATTTCACAAGGTCAATAATGTTTATTAAAATTTATGAACTTGAGAATTTTTTATTGTTTTGAATTCTTTTCAAGGACAAAGTATTTTGCAAGTAATTTATGAATTTTTTCAACTGTTTCTTAAAATTTAAATTTTTATGTCTATTGCTATAAAATTTTTATTGATAATAATTAGAAAAAAGTAAAATATTTTGTAAAAATCTTTATTAAATCAATAAATCAAGGAAATTTTATAAAAGTTGCTTTAATTTGTCAATCAAAAAAAAGTATTTTCAATCAAAAAGCATTTCGAATTCTTCCTTAGCCTTCTTAATTGTTTCTTCCATCTTCTTCTTGGCTTCAATAAGTGCAACAATTTTCTCGTCATCTTCCTTCAACTCGTCTTTCAATTCTTTATCAGGGAACATTTTCTTGATTTCAGCAAATGAATTTTCCATCAATTTAACATTTTCAAAGCGTTTTCCAAAGATGAGCATTTCCAATGCGTTTTCAGCATTGATTGGCATTTGAAAGTTCAAAATTGCATGGTTTGCCAATTTTTCAAGTTCAAATTGCTTTGCTGCTTTGTAAATTTCAAATCCATTTTCTTCTGCATCTTCTGGTAAAACATCTTCATAAATGAACTCAAGAAGAACTTTGAAAACAACATAATCAATATCGAGAGTCAATTGTTGAGAATCAGCATTGTTGTAGATCATTTCCATCAAAACTTTGCTTCTTGCTGCTAACATAAACTTGTTGACTCGAAATTCACCACCATTGACAACTATAGTGAAGTCCTTTGACTCTTCATTCTTGATAAATTTCTGAAGATCATCAATAATTGATTTCGGCATTAAATGTTGTTGTTTTCTGTAATGAGCAGGTGCTTTGAGCTTTGGATTTTTCAGCATCTCTTTTATTTCATCCAATGTAATGCCATTGTTGCCTGATACATTTGAAATTGAATCAAAATAGCAGTCAATGTTGGTGTTTGAGTTGAATTTGACAACTTTCAATTTTGGTAAATTGTCAAGAATTTCTGCATCGATGTATTTAACTTTGCAATTTTGAATTGAAAGAATTTCAAGATCAGGAAGATATTCGAAGAGATCACCAGGCAAGTACTCGATGTCGCATGATGAAATCCACAATTCCTTGATGCCTTTAAATTGACGAAAGTCTTCTTTGTTAAATCTTGTAATTTTGGCTGAAAAGATGAGGAAAATTTCCAAATTCGGGTATTTTTCCTTGATGCCATTTGGGATTAATGTTAAATCGCAGTCATCAAAGCGGAAGCCTTTGACAGTAAGATCAGATTGCTGAGGTTTATGAGTGCCTTTGAAAATGATGTCGTGGCTGGTGATTTTCTTGTTTTGAACTTGAACGGTATATTGAGTGTTCTTTCCTGGCCACCTTAAATGAAAAAAAAATTAGAAAAATTAGTCTTTATGATGAAAGTTTAAAATTGATGAAAATTCTTACCAGTCATTGAAGTAGTTGTTGCATTTAACTTCCATTTTTATGAAGAGATTTTTTAAAGAGATGTTTTTACTTGAAGAAATTTTTGTAAACTGATGATTGATGGAATTTTTGTAGGTTATTTATATCAAATTTTTGGAGGGAAATCAACTTTTTTCGAAAATGCAGAAAGTTTCAGGTAACAAAAATTTGTTTTGATTATTAAATCGATGATTGATTTTCGAACAAAAATTTTGATTTGTAAAAAACCCAGAAAATTTTACCTGTTTTTTATTTTTTACATGATGACAAAAAATTTGCCGCATTTTCTTTGATTTTAAAAAGAAATTTCTGGATTAAAAAATTCTATTTTAGTTTTCGATTAATTTAAAAGTTCCTTAACTTTAAACTATGAAAAACAAAATTGAAAAAAATATTAAGCTACTCTTGATTCTAATCTTACTTTTGCTACTTTTTACGATAGCTTTGTTTACTCATTAATCGATTTTTGTAATTGTGAATCATCTTTTGTTATTTTAAATGCATAAGTAACAGTAAAACGTAAGAATAAAAGGAAAATAAAGATAATAAAATAATTTTAATATTACTTGTTTATTATTGTCTTTATATCGATAGCATTATTAAAAATTATAGTTATATATTAGTTCTTTTATAATATTATTTGTTAATTTTATTTGCAGCCATTATTTAGACTTGATTTAGACATTTTTTTAATCTCTTTAATTATTTTTGTATCGAAATAAATTTTAATTCAAAAAATAAATATGTAAATATCAAAAATTTTAATTTTACTTCGGCACCAGAAAACGCTTTAATTGACAAAATTTTTACATCACTTTTATCTTTTTAAAAAAAATTTATAATTTTTAAATTTGAGAGAAATTTTATTGTTTTTCAAAGAGAAAAGTTCGTAATTGACGTAAAAAATTTTAAAACAATAAAAAAGAATACAATGTTCATTTTCTGACTAGTACAAATATTCATAATGTCGAGGTGGCATTTAATTTTTGAGTTATTCTTTCTCAATTTAGTTTTTGCAAAAAAAGCAATTTTTTTCTATCAAAAACCACAATTGAATTTTGACAAAAATTTTCTTAATATTTCCTGTGATTTTTCAATTTATGAAAATGGAACAAAAGAAAATCCAATTGAAGTTTTACCGGAAATTAATGCAGTGTTCTTTAAAGATGTCAATATATTTACTGTAAGCAAAATAAATAAACAGCACCTAAAATTTTATAAATTTAACAATTCTTTTATTTCAGGGATCTTTCAGTGTTACCGACGTTAATTCAGGGCAAATTTTAATAGAGCAACAATTCAATATTTGTTCTTGGACAAAAAAATCAATTTTTGGTTATTTTTTACGACCAATAATTGATTTAATTGAAAACTCTTCAAATTTTAAAATCCAATGCCCATTTAAAAAAGATAAATTGATGAAAATTAAACAATTTGATTTAAAAAGATTTCCATTTGCAAATTTTTTACCAGCAAATAAAAAAAGAGCTGTAAAAATTACTTTTAATCAAGGACAGAAAAGAGAAGAAATTATTTGCTTGGTTTTCTATTATATGAAAGTTGAAATTAATGAATAAAAAAAGTCATTAAAAAAGCAATTTGAAATATACTGCAGATTAATTGTTTTGATAAGTTTTTACTTCTATTTTTCATTTATTTTATACTAAAAGCAGTCAACTAGTACAATTTAACTGCGAAAAAGCAAAACACTAAAATAAAAAATGTTTACCTGACTTTTAGCATAAATTTAAAATTCATTTACAATTTAGGCAAAATTTTTTTCTTTATTAATTCATTTTTTTAGCATAAGAGTTAAAATATAATTTCATAAGAATATTCTTTCATTTCCTCATTCCATTTTGCAATTTTCTTTGTAACATTTTGTTTATCAATTATTCAACTTTTAATTTTTTCATAATAATTTTCATCTTCAAAATTTTCAACATTTTTGATTAAAATTTTCAAACTCTTTACAGAAAATCTAATGTTAGTTAAAAGTTCATTTAATTTTTGTATTTCATTTTTTATTCTGCTGTAGCTTAAGTCAAGTTTCACACAAATCGTTTGAATTTTTTCATTTTCAATTTGCACAATATTTTCTGAATCTTTTAGAAAATTTATCCCATCGAAAGTTAAAATTTCTAAGTTTGAAACTGCTTTCAAAAATGCATCAAGTTGCGAGCTCGAAATATTGCTTTGAAGCGTAAAATCAGTGACATTTTCGAATGAAACATTCGTTTGATGTGAAATAATTTTGTCACAGAACTTATGACCTCTTAGTGAGAAAATTTCTAAATTCTTCAGTTGCTTTTTTAAATCCATCAAAGTTTTGATTTTCTTCCAATGGTTGTACTAAAAAATAAGAAATTTTATAAAAATTTAAAATACAAGAATTACTTACAATCATCATTGACAGATCAAAGTTCTTTTCATTTTCTCTTGTGATGCTCGCTAAAGTTTTCCAACCTTTTAATGCAATGCTGCAGTCTTTTAAAATTTCATTTGGATTTTCTAGCATATTTATGTCAATTTGAAATTTCTCAAGATTTTTACCATATTTTAAAAATGTACCAAGAATTTCTTCAGTTATTACAAGATTTTCAATGATTTTTAGTTTTGGAAATCCTTTCAAAATTAACTCAAAATTTTCAATAAGATCGTCAGATGAAGTAAAAAAGATATACAATTTTTCAAGATTTGGAAAATCATGAATAAATTTCGTTATTAATTTTTTTGCATCGAATGTTTTTGCCTCAAATACTAAAGTTTTTAATTTCGCATTTTTATGATTTGTTTTGTAAAATTGTTCAATTTCAGAATTTTCTATTTCAAGATCGTTTTGGAAATATAAATGTAAGCTTTCAAGATGATTGAATTTTTCTAAAACATTTGTGATTACTTTTAGACACTTAAGTTCTTTAATTGCTAAATCTAACGATTTTAATTTACTGTAATTTTGAAGAAAAATATCGAATGAATTTTCTGTTAATTTCATATGAAGTGACAAAGTTAAATCTTCTAAATTCTCAAATTTAATTTTTGAAAATTCATTGAAGTAATCAAAGTTTAAGCGTCTGTTGATTGACAAAACTTTTAACTTCTTTAAATTTGAAATTTTAATAAAATCGCTTAAAGTCAGTAAATCATCGGAAACTCCAAATTCTAGTTTCTCCAAATCTTGTAAGTTTTCACATATGGTATTAAAATCTTCTCTTGATGGAACATGCATTACCAATTCTTTGAGTTGTTTTTGGTTTTCTAAATTTGCTGTAAATAAATTAAGTTGACTGAGTGGTTGGAAAAATGTTAAACTTTCAAGTTGTAAATTCTTGAGTAAATTTTCCAAATCAAAGCTGTCTCTATGACCTATAATTTTGAGTCTTTCTGCAGAAAATTCACAACATTTTTCTCTTCATTGAAATAAACGAAATTTATTTTAAATTCTTCAACATCAAAAATATGAAGTTTATTTAGGTCAAAAATGCAAGAAATTTTTAACTTTCTTAATTTGATTGAAAGTTCTTCAATATTTGAGTTATCAAATGAAATTTCTTCATGAAACTCTAATGTTTCTAAAATTTTAAGCAGTGGTAAAATTTTTGTGGTAAAATTTGAAATTTCACATGCGATTATCAAATTTTTAATTTTACTTCCGTAAATTTGTATAAAATCTTCAAGTCTTTCATTATAATTTTTGATTGTTGTGAAATTTTTATCAATTGTCAAAGAAATTGATGATGAAGATTGAAGAAAATTGTCGATATCGAATGATAGATTTATCTACAAAGAAATGTATCAAAGCGTTTATTATGAAATAATTTTTCATTGTAATGAAAATTATTTTTAAACGAATAGCTACCCAGTGAGAAATTTAGTCCGAATATTTCTAATATTTCCCCTTATTCGGACTAAATGTAGTCCGACCGCCGGACTATCCGACTAATTTTTCATACAAAAAATCTAATATTTTCCGGATTTTTTAATATTTTTCCAATTTTCGGACTCCAACCGTTGGACTTCACCAAGTCCGTCCATTGGACTAAAAAAAATTTCAAAAAATTTTTTATTATTTTTTTTGTCCGACCATTGGACTTCACCAAGTCCGACGGTTGGACTCCGACTGAAAAAAAAAATTCTCACTGGGTATAGTTAAAAATTTATAGTAAAATTTATGAGAAATCATTTTCACAAACGTTTTATAAAAAAACATTCTATGAAAACAAAAACTTTGCGAAACTACTAAAAAAATTTTTAAATGTTTCAATGACTCACCAAATAGCGATAATCAACACACAGTGAAACATTTTTCTCATTTAATTTTGAAATTAATTCATAAAATTTCTTGCAAGTTTGCGACAAGTTTTTGTTATTTTGTACTAATTTGAAAATTTTAATCAAAATTTCATTTGGAAAATCTAAAACATCAAATGAATCTTTCATAATTTCAAATTTTCTTCTCATTTTTAAAATTTCTCCACATTTTTTGTAAGACTGTCTCTAAAATCATGTATACTATTGAGCGGCAAAAACAATACTGAAAATGAAATGGAAAAACACTGAAAAATGTTTAACTTTTTCTTTTTTGCAGCATTGAGAAACAATACAAAAACAACAAAAAAACATTGAGAATAAATAGTTTGATAAGCAACAGGTTGGTTTATTAAAATGCTTAAATTTATTTTCTAAAACTGTCATATTTAATAAAAATCATTTCCTCTTTCTTTACTTATGTAATTTTCCAGTCTTTTAAAATTACAAATTTTATTTGCTGATAAATTTTTTTACTGAAAAGTTTAAAAAATTATTTCATAGGAATATTCTTTTGCATTTTCATTCCAATTTATAAATTTCTTTTTAACTTGTTGTTGACCAATAACTGAATCTTCAATCTTTTCATAAATATTTTCATCTTTAAAATTTTCAACATCTTTAATTAAAATTTTAACATGATTCATAGAATTTTTTGGAAATTTAATGTAAGTTAAAAATTCATTGAATTCAAACAATTTATGTTTTAAAATAAAATTGCTTATAGTAGAGTGTAAGCAAATGGATCGAATTTTTTCATTTTCAATCTGTAAAATATTTTCTGAATCTTTTTGGAAGAAAATACAATTGAAAACTAAAATTTCTAAGTTTGGAACTGCTTTCAAAATTGTCTCAATTTGCGAGCTTTTCAAATCTTTTTGTATTGTTAAATTTGTAACATTCTGAAGAAAATTTTTCATGTGATTTGTAAAAAGTTTTTCTTGGAATTTACAATATCCTAATGATAAAATTAAATTTCTCAGTTTCATCTTTGAATCCATTAAAGTTTTAATTTTCTTCCAGTGGTTATACTAAAAGTTTGAAAAAAAGTTTTTTAGATAAAAAATTAAAATCATAAAAAATTTAAAGTTTTTTATATTAAATTTTTAAATTCAAACTTACAATCATCATTGTCAGCTTAATATTTCTTGCATTTTCTCTTGTAATGCTCGCTGAAGTTTCCCACACTTTTAATGCAATGCTGCAGTCTTTTAAAATTTCATTTGGATTTTCCAACATATTTATGTCAATTTGAAATTTTTCAAGATTTTTTCCATGTTTTAAAAATGTTCCAAGCATTTCTTCAGTTATTACAAGATTTTCAATTATTTTGAGTTTTGGAAATCCTTTTAAAATAACCTCAAAATTTTCTCTCAATTTATGGGGCGTAGAGTCAAATGAATCCAAATTTTCAAGATTTGGAAAATCATGAATAAATTTTGTTATTAACTTTTTTGTCTCGAATGTTCTTCCATTAAAAGTTAAAGTTTTTAATTTCACATTTTTATGATTTGTTTTGTAAAATTCTTCAATTTCAGATTTTTCTATTTCAAAACTGATTTGAAAATACAAATGTAAGCTTTCAAGATTGTTAAATTTTTCTAAAACATTTGTGATTACTTTTAGACACTTAAGCTCTAAAATTGTTAAATCTAACGATTTTAATTTGCTGTAATTTTGAAGAAAATTATCAAATAAATTTTCTGTGAATTCCATATGAAGTGACAAAGTTAAATCTTTTAAATTTTCAAATATAATTTTTGAAAATTCTATAAAACATTCGACGCTCATTTGTTTGATTGACAAAACTTTTAACTTCTTTAAATTAGAAATTTTAATAAAATCACTTAAAGTTGTGTCATCAGGAACTCCAAATTCTAATTTCTCCAAATCTTTTAAGTTTTCACAGACACTATTGAAAGTTTCTATTGAAGTTTTGAATAATGTTAACTCTTTCAACTCTTTTTGATATTTTAGGGAATTTGCTACTATTTTGTCTTTCTTGAATCGTATGAAAAAATCTAAACTTTCAAGTTGTAAATACTTGAGAAATTTTTCCAAATCAAAGTTGTCTCTATTATGGTCTATAACTCTAACTTTTTTAATACTTTTATGCTTCTGGAGAAAATTTTGAAGTTTTTCTTTGTCTTTGAAACAAATTGTTTTTATTTCAAGTTGTTCAAAATCAAAAATGTGGAGCTTATTGAGATCAAAGTTACAAAATATTTTCAGTTTTTTTATTTTAACTGAAAGTTTTTCAATTTTTGAGTCATCAAATAAAATTTCATGGTGAAATTCTAACGTTTCTAAATTTTTAAGCATTGGCAAAATTTTGGTAGTAAAATTTGAAATTTCACATGCGATTGTTAAATTTTTAATTTTATATCCATAAAATTTCATGAAATCTTCAAGTTTTTCATTATAATTTTTAATTGATGAGAATTCGTAGTCAATCGTCAAAGAAATTGATGCTGATGATTGAAGAAAATTGTCAATATCAAATGCTGGATTGATCTGCGAATTTAAAATAATGATCCAGGGTTAGTAACGAGGAGAAATTAAAATTTGTTGTTAAAATTTACAAAAATATTTCATATAAATAGTATTTTATGAAGGTAAGGAAACATTAAAAATTTAGTAGTGGTCTATGACTCACCAAATAGCGATAATCAACACACAATGAAACATTTTTCTCATTTAATTTTGAAATTAATTCATAAAATTTCTTGCAAGTTTGCGACAAGCTTTTGTCATTTTGTGCAAATTTGACAATTTTCATTAAAATTTCATTTGGAAAATCTAAAATATTAAATGAGACTTCCATGATTTTATTTTTTTAAATTTTTAATTTCACAATATTTTATAAGAATGTTTATAAGGCACAACTACTTTGGTAAACAGCTTAAACAATACTGAAAATGAAATGGAAAAACATTAAAATTTTAATCAATTTGTAACATTCAAAAACATTGTAAAACAATAATAAAAAATTAGAAATTATTTTTTTAAAAGAATATTTAAATTTATAAAAATAATCAAATAATTGAAAGATGACAAAAGATTTAATAAAGGCTGATTTTAAGAAAATGTTATGAATAAATTATTTATATTTTTATTTTTCCTTAATAAAAGTTATTCATTGAAGACTCTTAAAATTTTTAAATTCTTAAACTAATTTTAATTTAGGGAATAGAAACTTTATTTCCTCTTCTTTATAAATGCTTTTTTTATTTATAGAATTTTAAATACACTCTCATAAGAATATTCTTTTGTTTCTTCATTCCAATTTGCAATTTTCTTTGTAACATTTTGTTTATCAATTATTAAATTTTCAATTTTCTCATTAATATTTTGATCTTCGAAATTTTCAACATTTTTGAGTAAAATTTTAAAACTCTTGACAGAAAATCTAATGTTAGTTAAAAGTTCATTTAATTCTAGGAATTCATTTTCTAATCTGCTGTCAAGAATTGCACAAATAGATTGAATTCTTTCGTTTTCAATTTGCAAAATATTTTCTGAGTTTTTTAAGAAACTCATATTGTCGAAAGTTAAAATTTCTAAATTTGGAACTGCTTTCAAAAAAGCCTCAAGTTGCAAACTCGAAAAGTTTTTTTGAATTGTTAAATTTGTGACATTTTGAAGACAATTTTTTATTTCATCAGAAATAATTTTGTCGCAAAACTTATGATTTCTTAGTGAGAAAATTTCTAAAATTTTTATTTGCTTTGTTGAATCCATCAAAGTTTTAATTTTCTTCCAGTTATTGTACTAAAAATAGAAGTTTTTTAAATTGAAAAAGTAAGAAATTAAAATTTAAAGAATTTTTTTATTCAGCTTTTTAACTTTGATTTTTGAAATACTTACAATCATCATTGACAGATCAAAATTCTTTTCATTTTCTCTTGTGATGCTCGCTAAAGTCTTCCAACCTTTTAATGCAATGCTGCAGTCTTTTAAAATTTCATTTGGATTTTCCAGCATATTTATGTCAATTTGAAATTTCTCAAGATTTTTTCCATAGATTAGAAAAGTATCAAAAATTTCTTCAGTTATTACAAGATTTTCAATAATTTTTAATTTTGGAAATCCTTTCAAAATTAACATAAAATTTTCATTTAATTTACTCCATGAAGCACCACGAATATTCAAAGTTTCAAGATTTGGAAAATCATAAATAAATTTTAAAATAAGTTTATTTATGTTGAATTTACTTCCGCGAAAAATTAAAGTTTTTAAGTTTTCATTTTTATCATTTTGCCTATAAAATTCTTCAATTTCGGATTGTATGAATACAAATTCTTCTATGAAATTCAAATTTAATTTTTCAAGGTTGTTAAATATTTTTATAATTTCTGTGATTACTTTTAGACACTTAAGCTCTAAAATTGTTAAATCTAACGATTTTAATTTGCTGTGATTTTGAAGAAAATTATCGAATGAATTTTCTGAAAATTCCATATGAAGTGACAAAGTTAATTCTTCTAAATTTTCAAATTCATTCTTCGAAAATTCAAAAAATTCATCAGAGTTTAAGCTTTGATCGATTGACAAAACTTTTAACTTTTTTAAACTTGAAAATTTATGCAAATCATTTGTGTATAAATTTTCAAAAATGTCAATCTTTAACTTTTCTAAATCATTCAAATTTTCACAAATAATATTAAAAGTTTTCCTTGATGCACTGTAAATTATCAAATCTTTGAGGTTTCTTTGAAATCTTATAAAGTTTGATATGCATTGGTTATTAAAAGGGACAATTGTTAAACTTTCAAGTTTTAAATGCTTGAGTAAATTTTCAAAATCAAAGAAATTCCGATTATGCACAACTTTAAGTTTTTTAATATTTTTGTGCTTTTGAAATAAAATCTCGACATTTTTCTTTTGATTGAAATAATCCAAATTTATATCAAGTTCTTCAAAATCAAAAATGTGAAGTTTTGTAAGATCAAAAATGCAAGAAATTTTTAACTTTCTTAATTTAACTGAAAGTTCTTGAATCTCTGAGTCATCAAATGCGACTTCTTCATGGTGAAATTCCAATGTTTCTAAGTTTGTAAGCAGCGGTAAAAGTTTGGTGGTAAAATTTGAAATTTCACATGCAATTATTAAATTTTTAATTTTATATCCATAAATTTTCATGAAATCTTCAAGCTTTTCATTATAATTTTTGATTGATGAAAAATGTTTATCGATTGTCAAAGAAATTGATGCTGATGATTTAAGAAACTTGTCGATATCAAATGCTGGATTTATCTGCGAATTTAAAATAATGATCCAGGGTTAGTAACGAGGAGAAATTAAAATTTGTTTTTCAAATTTACAAGAATTTTTCATATAGGGTAAAGGAACCTATTTATCGGCGTATTTTGAAAAAAAAATTTTCAAAACACTATATTTCACTTAATTTAAATCCGATTTTCATTCTGTTTGAAATATATATTGTATAAGTATTGTATTGAGCGATAAATAGTTTAGTCACAATTTCACTTTTGAATACGGAACCTAATTATCGTCCTATTTGTTTACATTTTACTTTTTGCACAAAAACTTTTAAACACTATTTAAAACTATTCGTTTTCACTTATTATCACTTCCTAAAGACATTATAATTCACTAAATATTAAGAAAATTGATTTCAAATGACAAAATTTAATTTCGAAATTTTTTGTTTTGTTTTTTGCCGACGACCTCTGTAATTTTTTTCGTGAAACGCAGCTAAAATCGCAATTTTTATACGCCGATTATTAGGTTCCACAAGTTTCACTTAATTTAGCTCTTTGATAATCATTTAAATCAAATAATAATTTCGCAATGTACTGTTGAAGAAAAGTGTAGTTTAAAAAAACCAAAAACAGTGGAAAAAGTGAATAAATTTAGTGAAAAGTTGTCAAATGAAAATATTACAAAATTTTCTATTTATTTTGGAAAATTGAAAAATTGATATTTTGCTTAAAATAAAGACTCTGCTAATCAAATGAAGTGCTAAATAGTGTTTAAATGTCATATATTATCATAATAAATCATTAGTTTATCAATGGAATGAGTTTAAAGTGATGAATTTGTGATTTTCAAAATACGCCGATAAATAGGTTCCTTTACCCTAAATACATTTTTTTATGAAGGTAAGGAAACATTAAAAATTTAGTAGTGCTCTATGACTCACCAAATAGCGATAATCAACACACAATGAAACATTTTTCTCATTTAATTTTGAAATTAATTCATAAAATTTCTTGCAAGTTTGCGACAAGTTTTTGTCATTTTGTGCGAATTTGACAATTTTCATTAAAATTTCATTTGGAAAATCTAAAATATTAAATGAGACTTCCATAATATCACTTTTAGTTTTATTTTTTATTTTCGCAAAATTTTGTAAGAATATTTCTAAGAAACAACTTCACAGTAGAGTGGCTAAAATAAAACTGAAAATGAAACGAAAAGGCATTGAAATACAGAAGAATTCTTCTTTTTTTAGCTTTGAAAAATATTACAAAAAACAATAATAAAACATTGGAAATATTAAAATCTATAAAATTGTTATGAAGAAACAAATAATTAATTCATTTGATTATTTTTTTCTAACGAAAGACTTTCTATAAAACTAGTTTGCATCTAAAAATAATAATTAAAGTAAAAAAATATTTTTTCTCAAATTATTAATGTTAATACTTTTTTTAATTATAGAATTTTAAATATAATCTCATAAGAATATTCTTTAATTTCTTCATTCCAATTTGCAATTTTCTTTGTAACATTTTGTTGATCAATTATTAAACTTTCAATTTTCTCATAAAAATTTCCATCTTCGAAATTTTCAACATTTTTGATTAAAATATTCAAACTCTTTACAGAAAATCTAATGCTAGTTAAAAGTTCTTTTAATTTTAGCATTTCATTTTCTATTCTGCTGTAATTTAGGTCAAGTTTCACACAAATCGTTTGATTTTTTTCATTTTCAATTTGCACAATATTTTCTGAATCTTTTAGAAAATTTATCCCATCGAAAGTTAAAATTTCTAAAATTTTCTTATAAAAATCTAAATTTTAAAATACCCAAAAATGGCCCTTAGACCTGCGTCTAAATGACACTCTGAGCATTAATTCGTGATCACTAAAAAAAATTTTAAAATTTTCTAAAATTTTCATATAATAAAATCTAAATTTTATAAATACTCAAAAATGGCCTTAGATTGCGTTACAATGAATTTTGAGCATTAAATTGTGATCACTAATAAAAAAATTTCAAAAAATTTCTAAAATTTCAGTTATTAAAAATTAACATTTTAAAATACCCAAAAATGCCTAGATTGCCGTCTAAATGCAATTCTGCAGCCTTAATTTCGTGCATCACTTAAAAAAAATTAAAAATTTCTAAATTTTCACGATAAAAAACCGAAAATTTTTAAAAAATACCCAAAAATGGCCTATAGATTGCGTCTAATGCAATTCTGGAGTTTAATTCGTGATCACTAAGAAAAATAAAAAACTTTCTAAAGTTTGCATATAAAACTAAATTTTTAAAAATATCTCAAAAAATGGCCTTAAATTGCGTATAATGCAATCGATGATTAATCGTGATCAGTAAAAAAATTTTAAAAATTTCCTAAAATTTCACATAAAACTCAACAGAAATTTCAATACCCAAAAAATGGCCTTAAGATTAGCGTCCTAAAGCAATCTGAGCTTAATCGTGACAACTAAAAAAAATTTAAAAATTTCTAAAATTTTTATATAAAACCAAAAAATTTAAAATACCCAAAACTGGCCTTAGATTGCGTCTAATGCCGATTGCTGAGTAATCGTGATCACTAAAAAAATTAAAAATTTCTAAATTTTTATATAAAATCTAAAGTTTTAAAAACAACCCAGAAATGGCTTTAGAGCGTCTAATGCATTGAGTTGAATTCAGTGATCACTAAAAAAAATAAATAATCTAAAATTTTTCATATAAACCAAAATTAAAAATCACCCCAAAAATAGGCCTTTAAATTGCTCTAAATGTCTGAAATCGTGTTAATTCATTCAGGATACACTGAAAAAAAATTAAAAATTTCTAAATTTCAAATATAAAGGTCTAAAATTTTAAAATACCAAAATGGTCTTAAATTGCGCTTAAATTGCAATTTGAGCTTAATGCGTGATCTCTAAAAAATTAATTTAAAAATTTCTCAAATTAAATTCATATAAAAACCATAAATTTTAAAGATACCAAAATGCGCCTTAGATTTGCGTCTAAATGCCATTTCTGAGCTTAATTCGTGATTACTAAAAATAAAATTAAAATATCTTCTAAAATTTTTCATATAAAAGTTCTAAATTTAAAAATAACGCAAAAATGGCCTTAGATTCACTCTAACATGCAATTACTGAGACTAATTTACGTGACTCACTTAAAAAAATTTAAAAATTTCTAAATCTCTTCACAATAAAAACAAAAAATTTAAATATAACCTCAAAAAATGGCACCCTATAGATTGGCTCTAAAACCTCGATTCTTGAGAACATTAATATCGTGTATCACTACTAAAAAAAATTAAAAATTTCTTAAAATTTTCGATATAAAGTCTAAATTTGTAACAATACCAAAAATGGGTCTTAAATGCGTCTAAAATGCGATTCCTGCGCAAGATTAATTCTGTCACTAAAGAAAACATTGCAAAATATTCTAAATTTCATAAAAGTCTAAATTTAAAATACCCAAAAATGGCTCAAAGATTGCGATCTAAATGCGATCTGAGCTAATTCAGTGTATCACTAAAACAATATTTAAAAATTTCTAAACATTTTTCACATAAAAACAAAAAAGTTTTAAAATACCAAAAATTGGCTTAAGATTTGCGTCTAATGCATTTGAGACCCTATAAATTCGTGATCACATAAAAAATTTAAATAATTTCTAAAATTTTCACATAAAAACCAAAAAACATTTTAAGAATACAGCACAAAATGGACTTAGAATATAGCGCTCTAAATACCGCATCTGAAGCCTTAATTAGTTATCACCTAAAAAAAATTAAAATTTTACAATCTAAATTTCATAATAAAAGTCCTAATCTTTAAATAATCCAAAAATGGCCTTAGATTGCGCTCCTAAATGCGACTTCTGGACTTAATTCGTGATCCAATAAAAAATTAAAAAAGTTCTAAAATTTTCTCATATAAAGTTCAATTTTCAAAATACCTCAAAACTTGGTCTTGAAATGCGCTCTAATGCACAATTCTGAGCTTAATTCGTGATCACTAAAAAAATTTAAAATTTTCTAAAATTTTATATAAAACTAAATTTAAAATAACCAAAAAAATGGACCTATGATTGGTACTAATCCAATTACTGAGCTTAATTCGTGATCACTAAAAAAAATTTAAAGATTCTCTAAAAATTATTTCATATAAAAACCTAAATTTTTAAATAACCAAAAAAATGCCTAGAGATTGCCTCTTATGCGATTCCTGAGCTTAAATCGTGATCACTAAAAAAAATTTTTAAAAATTCTCAAATTTCATCATAAACCTAAAATCTAAAAAATTAACCCAAAATGGCCTTAATTGCGGCGTCTAAATGCAATTCTGACTTAATTTTGATACTAAAAAAAAAATTAAAAATGTCTAAATTTCTTATAAAAATCTAAATTTACAATACCAAAATTGCCAGCTAGATTGTCTAATGCGATTCTGAGCTTAATATCGTGATACTAAAAAAATTTAAAATTTCTAAAATTCTTATAAAAAATCTAAATTTTTAAAATACAAAAATGGCCTTAGTATGCTCTAATGCGATTCTGGAGCTAATTGTGATCACTAAAAAAAATTAAAAATTTCTAAAATTTTCATATAAAGTCTTGAAAATTTTAAAATACCTCAAAAGGGTCTTAAATTGCGTTAAATCAATTCTTGGCTAATTCGCTGATCATCTAAAAAAAATTTAAAAAATCATTCTAAAATTTTCACATAAAAACCAAAAATCTTTAAAATCACCAAAAATGGACTTAGATTGGCGTTCTAATGCAATTCCTGAGACTTAATATCCGTGATCACTAAAAAAAATTAAAAATTTCAGAATAAATTTTCCAATAGGTAACACACAAGACTATATTTTCGAGCGTAAACCTTCCTAATTTTTCACAGGAATACTTAATCGTATAATTGATTTTTACAAATTTTCTATTAAAACATTTAAAAAATACAACAATATAAATGATTTATATCATATCAATGATGAATTTTTTAAAACACTATATGGACCTCAATTTGATCTATAGGAACAGTACTGAATTGGAGAAATATAACAAATTTTCATTTATTTTTACATAGATTGAGAAGATTTTTAAAATTTTTCATATCAATATTTAAAACATTAATTGAATGTAAATTCCTCACAAAGTTATAACTTAAATATTTTGAAAACATTCTCTAGACACACTTTTACAAATCAATTTTTATCACGATTTCACAAGTTTTGAAAGCTAGTATTTAGCTGAAAATCTCGAACCTAAATTTGTCGGTCTATTTTGTTCTTAATTTTCGCGTCTATTTTGTTTACAAGAATTTTGACAGAAAAATATAATTGCGGTTCATCAAAAATGCTGTGAAATCGGCCTCAAAACACTTCAAAAAATTAAAATGCAATTTTTAATCTTTCTAAGCATATTTTAGGAGTCGGAAATCGCGAGGAATTGATTTAAGTAACAATAAGAGGAAGTAATTGATTGTATATTTTAAGAGTTTTAAGAGATTTTGTGATTACAATCAAATTTATTCAAATTATAACCAAATAGACAGAAAATTAGGAATGTAAAATAGACCGCAAAATTAGGGTTATGATAGACCGAAATTAGAGTACGGTATAAAATTGTTTAATTGTGAGAAAACGATATTAATGCTGACTCTAAAACATGAATTAAATAAAGCTGCCGAAAGATCTCAGTTAATAACTAAATGTCAGAATAAAATATTTGAGTAATAGTTACGAAATATTTGTGTAGCGCGCCGCTAGACGGGCGCTAGAGTATGAGTTTTGTTTTTTCCATTTTTTCACTTTTCTTCCATTTTTCTCGAAATCAAAGCATTATCGACTATGTATCACCTAGTATTTTTAGGTGGGCCAACCTCGTATTTCCGATCGAAAAGCCCAACTTTCATGAAATTGGTCACATCGATGCCCGAGTTTGTTAAACACAATAAACCTCACGGCTGGTGGGGTGGTGCGGTTGGGATGCACGTAAGCTCTCAATTTCTTTTCACAAAATTCTTGGATATTCTGATGAACTCGTGGCACATTTAGACGAACTGTATACAACTTTTGGTATGAAATTGGTGCATATGTTAGCGCTAGCGTAAGTGTGATCGCCTATATAGATAAAAATTTGAGCAACACGCAATAATTAATACCTCACTGCAATGATAAATATGCGAACGAAATCTTGACATTGTGCAATTCGACATTTATTTAACGGAAAATCACACGAGGCGACTGAGATTTTTTGCAAAAAATTGTAAAGTTTTTTTGTGAGCAGCAACGCATAGCGACCTGTTGCGCTCATTGATCTGCACCTGTGGACTTTGACTTGAATTACGAAAGACAGCTGAAAAAATAACAGAAAATTAGCGAACGTTTACCTAGAAGTCTAAATTTTGATAAAATCCATCCCAAAATGGCCTTTAAATTGCATCTAGATGCAAATAATCGAGCCTCTAAATTCGGTGAATCATTAAAAAACAATTAAAATTTCTATTTAAATCATAATTTACTAGAATACAAAAGGGTTAGATTGTAAATCAAAATTGAGAGGATCACAAATAAAATTATTTTAAAATTCTTATCCAAAAATGCCTACATAAATTTAAATTACCGAATGGCCAATGCGTCTAAATGCAATCTGAGCCTTAATTCGTGACAATTTAAAAAAATTAAAAAATTTCTTACTACAATTTAGTAAAATATAAAATTATTAAACACTACACCAGAAAATGGCCTTAGATTGGTCCTAATGCACTAATTCTGACTTAATTCGCGGATATTAAAAAAATTCAAACATCATCTCTACAAAATTTTTCTAATCAAAAATAAATTTTTAAAACTACAATACAAAACACCGGTACGTTCTAGTAGATCTGAGTCTAATGCAATTCTGAGCTATAAGCTCGTGCCATCACTAACAAAATGAATTATAAATTTCTAAAATTTTCCATACTAAAAATCTAAACCTATTAATCATAACAGACAGCCAAACACAATCGGCTCAGTGATTGCGTTTAAAATGCCGATGTCTGAGCTATTAATCGTGTATCACCTGAAATAAAAATTTAAAATTGTCTAATAATTTGTCATATAAAAATCTAAATTGTTCTACATACCCATAAAATGCCTTATCCGCGTTCTCCTAATAATGCGAATTCTGAAGCTTCCAATTTCGTGCATCACTTAAATAAAATAAATTCTAAACAATAAATCATTAATACTCAGAAAATGTACCTCTAGAGCGTGAAATGCAATCGTACATAACTGTACTAAAAACCACAATAAAAGGCCTTCAACTCTTCATTGAAATAATAAATTAAACCAAATGCGATTGCTTAAAGCGGATTCCTGACTCTATTCGTTGACAAACTAAAAAAAATTTAAAATTCTAAATATATTAATTCATATTTAAAACATCAAAAAATCTCTAATTTAATGTCGATTTATATTTCACGTAAATACCAATTAAAAGCCTTTAATTGCTAAATCTTTTCACCATGGCTGTGTCTAAATTGCAATTCTTGACTTAATTCGTAAGATTCACTAAAAAAATATATAATTAAAATTGTCTCATTATAAAATTTTACATCAATAAATCTTTACAACAAAAATTTTAAGATTGCACAAAAGCTACGCGTTAACATAGCAAGATCTGAGCTTAATTCGTGATCCTAAAAAACATTTTAAAATTCTAAAATTTCATATAAAAATCTAGAAATTTTAAAACACACCAAAAATGGCTTATAATTGGCGTCTAAATGTCGATTCGAGCTTTCAATTGTGCACAAACAAAAATTTAAATTTCTAAAATTTTCATATAAAAATCTAAAATTTTAAGAACTCCCAAAATGGCTTAGATCGGTTAAATTCCAATTTCTGAGCTTAATTCGTGTCACTAAAAATATAAAATTTCTAAAATTTTTCATATAAAATAAAATTTTAAAACACCAAAAAGTGGCCTTAATGCGTTAAATGAATCTGAGCTTAATCGTGATCACTAAAAAAATTAAAAATTTCTTTAAAAATTTTTATATAAAAATTAAAATTTTAAAACACCAAAAATGGCCTTAGATCGCGTACTTAAATTGCAATTCTGAGCTTTAATTTCGCGTTGATACACTAAAAAATTAAAAATTATCATAAAATTTATCATATAAAAATCAAATTTAAAATAGCACCCAAAAATTGGGCTTAGAATTGCCGTCTTAAATGGGAATCTGAGCTTTAATCGTGATCACTAAAAAAAAATAAAAATTTCAAATTTCTTCATATAAAAATCTACAATTTAAATACACCAAAAATGGCCTTAGATGAGTCTAAATGCGATTCTGAGCTTAAGTTGCGTGATCACTAAAAAATTAAAAATTTCTAAAATCTTCATAATAAAAGTCTAAATTTTTAAAACCTAACCAAATGGCCTGTTAGATTGCGTCTAAATGCAATTCATGAGCTTGATTCGTGATCATCAAAAAAATTTAAAAATTTTAAAATTTTCATATAAAAATCTAAAATTATTAAACACCCAAAAATGCGTTGATTTGCCGTCTAAATGCGAGATTCATGAGGCTTTAATTCGTGATCTATAAAAAAAATTAAAAATTTCTCAAAATTCTTCATATAAATCTAAATTTTTAAAATACCCAAAATATGGGCTTAGATTGCGTCTAAATGCGATTCTGAGCTTAATTCAGTGATCACTAAAAAAAAATTAAAAATTCTAAAATTTTCATATAAAAATCTAAATTTTTAAAATACCCAAAAATGCCCTTAGATTGCGTATAATGCGAATTCTGAGCTTAATTCGGTGCCATCACTACTAAGAAAAAATTTAAAATTTCTAAATTTTCATATAAAATCTAAAATTTAAAACACCCAAAAATGGCTTTAGATTGCGCGTCTAAATGCGATTCCGAGCTCTAAATTCCAGTGAATCACTAAAAAAAAAAATTATATAAATTTCTAAAAATTTTCATATAAAAAATCTAAATTTAAAATACCCAAAAATGGCCTTTAGATTGCGCTCATAAATGCGATTTGAGCATACTTATTACGTGATCACTAAAAAAAAAATTAAAAAAATTCTTATAAAAAATTAAATTTTCATTATAAAGACGATACTAAATTATTCTTAAAATACACCAAACAAAATGTGCTCTACTCAAGTCTTAGCGTACTTAAAATCCATTCATACGATAAAATACCTTCAAATGCTCATATCGAAGTCGCACTGAATCGTGGATCACTAAAAAAAATTAAAAATTTCTAAAAAATTTTCATATATAAATCTAAAATTTTAAAAATACCCAACAAGGCCTTAGATTGCGTGTCTAAATGCGATATTCTGCCTAGCTTAATCGTGTCACTAAAAAAAATTAAAATTTCTAAATTTTATACAATGATAATAATAAATTTTTAAAATTACCAACAAATGGCCTTCTAGATTGCGTCCTAAATGCCAATTCTGAGCTGAGCTAATTCGAGATCACTTCAAAAAAAATAATAAAATTTCTAAAATTGATTCACAACAACGTGATTAAAAATACTAAAATTTCTTATAGTTTTAAAAATACCAAAATGGCCTTAGATTGCGTCTAATGCGATCTCTGAGCACTTACGATCTGAGAAAAGAAATACTAAAAAAAAATTAATAAAATTATCAAATAATTTAGATTACAATTCAATAAATCTAAATTTCTAAAATACCCAAAATGGCCTTAGATTGCGGTCTAAATGCGATTCGAGCAGTCTTAACTGTGATCACTTAAAAAAAAATTAAAAAATTTTAAAATTTTCATATAAAAATCTAAATATTTTAAAATCCACAAAAATGGCTTAGATTGGTTTTAAATGCGAATTCTGAGCTTAATTCGTGAATACACTTAAAAAAAATTTAAACAATTTCTAAAATTTCAATATAAAAATCAAAATTTTAAAAAACACCAAAAATGGCCTTAGATTGCCGTCTAAATGCGATTCTGAGCTTAATTCCTGCATCACTAAAAAAAAATTAAAATTTTCTAAAATTTTCATATAAAATCTAAATTTTAAATACCCAAAAATGGCCTTAGATTGCGTCTAAATGCAATTCTGAGCTTAATTCGTGATCACTTAAAAAAATTAAAAATTTCTAAAATTTCATATAAAAAATCTAATTTTAAAATACCAAAAATGGCCTTAGATTGCGTCTAAATGCGATTCTGAGCTTTAATTCGTGGATCACTAAAAAAAAATTTAAAATTTCTAAAATTTTCATATAAAATCTTAAATTTTAAAATACCCAAAAATGGCCTTAGATTGCGTCTAAATGCGATTCTGAGCTTAATTCGTGATCACAAAAAAATATTAAAATTTCAAATTTCATATAAAAATCTAAAATTTTTAAAACACCCAAAAATGGCCTCTAGATTGCGTCTAAATGCGATTCTGAGCTTAATTCGTGATCACTAAAAAAAATTAAAAATTTCTAAAATTTTCATATAAAAATCTAAAATTTTAAAAATACCCAAAAATGGCCTAGATGGCGTCTAAATGCCAATTCTGAGCTTAATTCGTGATCACTAAAAAAAAATTAAAAATTTCTAAAAATTTTCATATAAAAATCTAAAATTTTAAAATACCCAAAAATGGCCTTAGATTGCGTCTAAATGCAATTCTGAGCTTAATTCGTGATCACTAAAAAAAATTTAAAAATTTCTAAAATTTTCATATAAAAATCTAAAATTTTTAAACACCAAAAATGGCCTTAGATTGCGTCTAAATGCGATTCTGAGCTTAATTCGTGATCACTAAAAAAAATTTAAAATTTCTAAAATTTTCATATAAAAATCTTAAAATTTTTAAAAAACACCCAAAAATGGCCTTAGATTGCGTCTAAATGCAATTCTGAGCTTAATTCGTGATCACTAAAAAAAATTAAAAATTTCTAAAATTTTCATATAAAAATCTAATTTTAAAAATACCCAAAAATGGCCTTAGATTGCGTCTAAATGCAAATCTGAGCTTAATTCGTGATCACTAAAAAAAATTAAAATTTCTAAAATTTTCATATAAAAATCTAAATTTTAAAACACCCAAAAATGGCCTTTAGATTGCGTCTAAATGCGATTCTGAGCTTAATTCGTGATCACTAAAAAAAAATTAAAAATTTCTAAAATTTTCATATAAAAATCTAAATTTTAAAATACCCAAAAATGGCCTTAGATTGCGTCTAAATGCGATTCTGAGCTTAATTCGTGATCACTAAAAAAAATTTAAAATTTCTAAAATTTTCATATAAAAATCTAAATTTTTAAAACACCCAAAAATGGCCTTTAGATTGCGTCTAAAATGCGAATTCTGAGCTTAATTCGTGATCACTAAAAAAAATTTAAAATTTCTAAAATTTTCATATAAAAATCTAAAATTTTAAAACACCCAAAAATGGCCTTAGATTGCGTCTAAATGCGATTCTGAGCTTAATTCGTGATCACTAAAAAAAATTAAAAATTTCTAAAATTTTCATATAAAAAAATCATAAATTTTTAAAAATACCCAAAAAATGGCCTTAGATTGCGTCTAAATGCGATTCTGAGCTTAATTCGTGAATCACTAAAAAAAATTAAAATTTCTAAAATTTTCATATAAAAATCTAAAATTTTTAAAATACCCAAAAATGGCCTTAGATTGCGTCTAAATGCAATTCTTTGAGCTTAATTTCGCTGATCACTAAAAAAAATTTAAAAATTTTCTAAAATTTTCATATAAAAAAATCTAAAATTTTAAAATACCCAAAAATGGCCTTAGATTGCGTCTAAATGCAATTCTGAGCTTAATTCGTGATCACTAAAAAAAATTAAAAATTTCTAAATTTTATATAAAAATCTAAAATTTTAAATACCCAAAAATGGCCTTAAGATTGCGTCTAAATGCGATTCTGAGCTTAATTCGTGATCACTAAAAAAAAATTAAAAATTTCTAAAATTTTCATATAAAAATCTAAATTTTAAAACACCCAAAAATGGCCTTAGATTGCGTCTAAATGCCGATTCTGAGCTTAATTTCGTGATCACTAAAAAAAAATTAAAATTTCTAAAATTTCATATAAAAATCTAAATTTTAAAATACCAAAAATGGCCTTAGATTGCGTCTAAATGCGATTCTGAGCTTAATTCGTGATCACTAAAAAAAATTTAAAATTTTCTAAATTTCATATAAAAATCTAAATTTTTTAAAATACCCAAAAATGGCCTTAGATTGCGTCTAAATGCCAATTCTGAGCTTAATTCGTGATCACTAAAAAAATTAAAAATTTCTAAAATTTTCATAAAAATCTAAAATTTTAAAATACCCAAAAATGGCCTTAGATTGCCGTCTAAATGCAATCTGAGCTTAATTCGTGATCACTAAAAAAAATTAAAAATTTCTAAAATTTTCATATAAAAATCTAAAATTTAAAATACCCAAAAAATGGCCTTAGATTGCGTTAAATGCAAATTCTGAGCTTAATTCGTGATCACTAAAAAAAAATTAAAAATTTCTAAAATTTTTCATATAAAAATCTAAAAATTTTAAAATACCCAAAAATGGCCTTAGATTGCGTCTAAATGCGATTCTGAGCTTAATTCGTGATCACTAAAAAAAAATTAAAAATTTCTAAAATTTTCATATAAAAACTAAATTTTAAAATACCCAAAAATGGCCTTAGATTGCGTCTAAATGCGATTCTGAGCTTAATTCGTGATCACTAAAAAAAATTTAAAATTTCTAAAATTTTCATTATAAAAATCTAAAATTTTTAAAAACCCAAAAATGGCCTTAGATTGGCGTCTAAATGCAATCTGAGCTTAATTCGTGATCACTAAAAAAAATTAAAAAATTCTAAATTTCATATAAAAATCTAAAATTTAAAATACCCAAAAATGGCCTTAGATTGCGTCTAAATGCAATTCTGAGCTTAATTCGTGATCACTAAAAAAAAATTAAAAATTTCTAAAATTTTATAAAAACTAAAATTTTAAAATACCCAAAAATGGCCTTAGATTGCGTTCAAATGCGATTCTGAGCTTAATTCGTGATCACTAAAAAAAAATTAAAATTTCTAAAATTTTCATATAAAAATCTAAATTTTTAAAATACCCAAAAAATGGCCTTAGATTGCGTCTAAATGCGATTCTGAGCTTAATTCGTGATCACTAAAAAAAATTAAAAATTTTCTAAAATTTTCATATTAAAAATCAAAAATTTTAAAATACCCAAAAATGGCCTTTAGTTGCGTCTAAATGCAATTCTGAGCTTAATTCGTGATCACTTAAAAAAAAATTTAAAATTTTCTAAAATTTTCATATAAAAATCTAAATTTTTAAAATACCCAAAAAATGGCCTTAGATTGCGTCTAAATGCAATTCTGAGCTATAATTCGTGATCACTTAAAAAAATTAAAATTTCTAAAATTTTCATATAAAAATCAAAAAATTTTAAAATACCCAAAAATGGCCTTTAGATTTGCGTCTAAATGCAATTCTGAGCTTAATTCGTGATCACTTAAAAAAATTAAAAAATTTTCTAAAATTTTCAATATAAAAACCAAAAATTTTAAAATACCCAAAAATGGCCTTAGATTGCGTCTAAATGCAATTCTGAGCTTAATTCGTGATCACTAAAAAAAATTAAAAATTCTAAAATTTATATAAAAAATCAAAATTTTAAAAATACCCAAAAATGGCCTTAGATTGCGTCTAAATGCAATTCTGAGGCTTAATTCGTGATCACTAAAAAAATTAAAAATTTCTAAAATTTTCACATTAAAAACAAAAATTTTAAAATTACCCAAAATGCTGCTTAGATTGCGTCTAAAATGCAAATTCTGAGCTTTAATTCGTGATCACTAAAAAAAATTAAAAATTTCTAAAAATTTCATATAAAAATCAAAATTTTTAAAATACCCAAAAATGGCCTTAGATTGCGTCTAAATGCAATTCTGAGCTTAATTCGTGATCACTCAAAAAAAAATTAAAAAATTTCTAAAATTTTCACATAAAAACCAAAATTTTAAAAATACCCAAAAATGGCCTTAGATTGCGTCTAAATGCAATTCTTGAGCTTAATTCGTGATCACTAAAAAAATTAAAAATTTCTAAAATTTTCATATAAAAATCTAAAATTTTAAAATACCCAAAAATGGCCTTAGATTGCGTCTAAATGCAATTCTGAGCTTAATTCGTGATCAACTAAAAAAAATTTAATTTCTAAAATCTTCATATAAAAATCTAAATTTTAAATACCCAAAAAATGGCCTTAGATTGCGTTCTTAAATGCAATTTCTGAGCCTTAATTCGTGATCACTTAAAAAAAATTAAAAAATTTCTAAAATTTTCATATAACAACCAAAAATTTTAAAATACCCCAAAAATGGCCTTAGATTGCGTCTAAATGCCAATTCTGAGCTTAATTCGTGATCACTAAAAAAATTAAAAATTTCTAAAATTTCATATGAAAAATCACAAAATTTTAAAATGACCCAAAAATGGCCTTAGATTGCGTCCTAAATGCCAGATTCTTGAGCTTAATTCGTGATCACTAAAAAAAATTAAAAATTTTTAAATTTTTCAACTAAAAACCAAAATTTTTAAAAATACCCAAAAATGGCCTTAGATTGCGTCTAAGATCAATTCTGAGCTTAATTCGCTGATCACTAAAAAAAATTAAAAATTTCTAAAATTTTCATATAAAAATCAAAATTTTAAAATACCCAAAAATGGCCCTTACGATTGCGTCTAAATGCAAATTCTGAGCTTAAATTCGTGATCACTTAAAAAAAATTTAAAAATTTCTAAAATTTTCATATAAAAACCAAAAATTTTAAAATACCCAAAAAATGGCCGTTAGATTGCCGTCTAAAATGCAATCTGAGCTTAATTCGTGATCACTAAAAAAAAAAAATTAAAAATTTTCTTAAAATTTTCATATAAAAATCAAAAATTTTAAAATACCAAAAATGGCCTATTTAAATTGCGTCTAAATGCAATTCTGAGGCTTAATCGTGATCACTAAAAATAAATTTTAATAAATTTCTGAAATTTCACTATAAAACCAAATAATTTTAAATACCCAAAAATAAGGCCTTAGATTTGCGTCTAAATGCAATTCTGAGCTTAATCGTGGATCACTTAAAAAAAAATTAAAAAAATTTCTAAAATGTTTCATATAAAAATCAAAAATTTTAAAATACCCAAAAATGGCCTTTTTAACGATTTATTATATGCAAACTTGAGCTACAAGAGCAACATTATAGATGTTCCTTCTTTATTTTTTCGCCTTTAATTGGGTCAAAATTTCGAAAAAGCTTTGTATAAATTATTTTAAAGTCTTAAATAATTGATTTGGATTATTTTCACATAAAACATACAAAGTTTTTTCAAAAAATTCATTTCCTACAATAGAACATGCCTTATAGCATGTGCTGCCGGTCTAACAAAGTAATTTTAGAAAATTTTAAAAAATTGCTTGAAATGTCTTTAAAGTGAAAACAAATGATAAAATGTATCAAAAAATTGATATTTTTGATGATAGTTTTAGAGAAAAATGCATCAAACTTTTCCTAAAAATGACGAATTTTCATAAATTCATTAAGTTTTGGGGCTTAATTTAAAAATGAAATATCATCTGAAAAATCAATTTTTTTGCATATTTTATCATTTTTTGTTATTTTAAAGTCATTTCAAGTGAATTTAAAATATTTTTTAAAAAGGCTTTTTGTGGACAGCAGCATATGCTATGGTGCATGCATGCTTGTACAAAACTATTTTTTGGAAAATTTTTGTATGTTTTGTTTAAAAATAATTCAGATCAATAATTTAAGCTATAAAAATAATTTTTTCGTAGGTTTTTGCAATTTTTGACCAAATTAAATGCTATGAAATCTCAAAGTGATACCATTGATGGCACTCTACTGATCATAAATTGACAGTATATACTATATGTTATGTATCGTTAAAAAGGGCTTCAAATAAGCTTTCTAACAAACTTTCAATCATAATTTTGAGATAAGTTGGTCAAAAGTTATTAATTTTTGATTATAAATACATAAGATAGGTATAATTTTAAAGGCCTAGAACCCAAAAAATTAGTAATTTATAAAAATTCGATTTTCTTCGTTATTTACAAGCAAAAAAAAGTTTAAAAAATTAATAAAATATCTTTTTTTAAAATCTAAATTTTTTGGCACCGAGTACCTAACAACTCTGGAAAATCATGAAAAAATTTCGTTAATAATTTTTTTGTATCGAATGTTTTTGCCTCAAAAACTAAAGTTTTTAAAAATTTTATTTTTATTCTTATGATTGTAAAATTCTTCAATTTCTGTATCTGTTATTTCAATTTGATTTTCCAAATGCAAATTTAAGCTTTCAAGATTGTTGAATTTTTCTAATAGAATTGTGACCATTTTAGGATGCATGACTGAAAATATTGTCAATTTTAATAATTTTAAGTTGATGAAATTTTCATGAAAATTTTTAATTAAACTTTCTGTAAATTCTACATCAACTGCTAAAGTTAAACATTCTAAATTTTCAAACTTAGTTTTTGACAATTCAAAAATGTCATCTTTATCTGAACAAGTGTTAAAATTTTTAACTTCTTTAATTTTGAAAATTTACGAAAATCTTTTTCAGTTGTATCATCAAGAATATCAATTTTTAGTTTTTCTAAATTTTCTAAATTTCTACAAATGACATTGAAAGTTTCTATTGATGCTCTATAAATTGTTAATTCCTTTAATAGCTTTTGACTTTTTAAAAAATTTGCTGTGATTTTGCCTTCAATATATGGTAAATAAATTGATAATCTTTCAAGTTTTAAATTTTTCAGTAAATTTTTCAAATCCAATTTATCACCATGATCTACAGTTTTAAACTTTTTGATATTTTTATGTTTCTGCAGAAATTCCACGACATTTTTTTCTTCATTGAAATAAACGAAATTTATTTCAAATTCTTCAATATCAAAAATATGAAGTTTATTTAGGTCCAAAATGCAAGAAATTGTCAGTTTTTTTAATTTGATTGAAAGTTCTTCAGTTCTTGAGTTATCAAATGAAATTTCTTCATGAAATTCTAATTTTTCTAAATTTGTTAGAAGTGGTAAAATTTTTGTGGTAAAATTTGAAATTTCACATGCGATTGTTAAATTTTTAATTTTATATCCATAAATTTTCATGAAATCTTCAAGTTTTTCATTGTAGTTTTTGATTGTGAAATTTTATCGATTGTCAAAGAAATTGATGCTGATGATTGAAGAAAATTGTCGATATCGAATGATGGATTAATCTAAAAATAATTTAAAATAATTTTTGATTTAAAGAAAACTTTGGTAAATGTTTCAAGAATTTTCGAAAAATGAATTATCTTTTGGAAATTGTTTTCTTATAGCACTTTTATCTGGGCTGTCTTATCTGTTTCAAAACTGATAACTGTTAGTAACAAAAAGTAACATTGGTTCAAAATTGATGACAAGCAATTTAATTAGATTGTTAATTTTCTTTTGAAAATGTGTAGGATTCAACTGAAAATTTTAGTAAAACTCATACAATTGAATAATCGTCTAAATATCTTCTTTAGAAATTTGGATAAATTTAAAAATCATATTTTTACATAAACATTTTTGAAAACGTTGAAATTATCATGATAATGCGAAAATTTAAAAATCAAATATAAATGAATATTTCCAAAAAATGAAACATTTGCACAACTATCAAAAATTTGGATTTATTCAATGACTCACCAAATAGCGATAATCAACACACAGTGAATTATTTTTCTCACTTAATGTTGTAACCAATTTGTAAAATTTCTTGCAAGTTTGTGACAAGCTTTTGTCATTTTGTGCTTATTCGATAATTTTAATCAAAATTTCATTTGGAAAATCTAAAATATTAAACGAATCTTCCATAATTTCAATTTTTCTTTTCATTTTAAAATTTATAGAATTTTATGAGGTTATTTTTGATACAAAACTACTCTGGTGAGCAGCTTAAACAATACTGAAAATGAAATGAAAAAATAATTCAATGTTACAATCAAAAAAGCATTGCAACAAACAATAATAAAACATTAAAAATTAAATTTTGTTATTCAACAGGTCAATCTTTAAAATTTCTATGAAAATAATTATTAAACTTATTTGTAATGCTGCTATTAACTAAAGAAAAAATTCATTAAGAATTTTTATTATTGTCAGTAAATGATTAATATTTATTTTATGTATTTCTCCCGCTTGGAAATAATTACAAATATTATGCAGATTAATTATACTTGATAAAATTTTCATTTTATTTGTCGTTCATTTCATACTAAAATCAGTATACCATGTGGAAGATTATTTTATTATATGAAATATTTTTTATAAATTTTATTTTTGCAAGGTTTGCAATTTTTATGTTTAAAAGACCAGACATTAATGTGAACAAAGATTTTGTTGAATTTTCATCTGATTTTTCAATTTATGACAATGGAACAAAAGAAAATCCAGTCGAAACTTTCCCTGATGTTAATTTAACATTTTTAAAAGATGTTCATCGTTTTACTGTAAGTTAATTCGTTTTTAAAAACCTTGAAAAAGCTTTTTATTTTTTCAAAAATGTTATTCTTTTTGTTTTCTAAATTCAAGGGATCATTTAAAACGACTGACATACAAACGAATCACATACTTGTCGAACAACAATTCAACATTTGTTTATGGTCAAAGAAATCAATTTTGGGCTTTTTTCTTCGTCCAATCATTCATGAAATTGAGAAAAGTTCAAAAATTAAATTTGAATGTCCATTTAGAAAAGGAACAACATTGAAAATTAAAAAGTTTAATTTAAAAAATATAACATTTGCGAGTTTCATGCCAGCATACAGAGAAAGAACTGTAAAAGTTGTTCTTAATCAAGGAAAAAACATAACTCAAATTTTTTCTATTACATTTTATAACATGAAAGTTGAAATTAATGAATAAATTCTAATGATTTTTTTAAAAGTAAAGTTTAACTGTTTTTGAGAAATTAACAATAAAATAATTTTGAAAAAGAAGTCAATTTAAAATTGCAAAACCATTTTCTGTACTATTAAATAAAATAATTGAAGATGAAGTAAAGTCTATAAAAATTTTGCATTCATTTATTTTTAATTCATCATGTGGAAATCTATTTTGCTGATAGTAATTTTTGCAGTCAACTTTTGTGAAGCAAGAACAATAAGTTATTTCTATAAACGACCAGAATTGAAGTATTTTGATTTTGCAAATATGACTTGGGATTTATCAGTATATGATAAAAGAACAAAAAGAAAAACCAATTGAATTTATTCCAGAATTTAATGCAACACTTTTAAAAGATGTAAATTGAGTCAGCGTAAGTAAAATTTTATTTTTTTGAATTTATGTATAAAAAATTTTTTTAAGGGTTTCATCATCATTTCTAAAAATAATCCTTCTAAATCTATTTTTGAATCACAATTTAATGTTTGTTGATGAACAAAATTATCTTTTGCTGGATATTGCATTTGACCCTTAATAAATTTATTTAAAAAATCAATTCATTTTAAAATTAGACGTTAATTTAAGAAGGGAATGATATAAAATTTGATCAAATTGATCTTAGTAAAATACCGTTTCAAAGTTTTTGGAATCAAATAAGGAAAGAATTGTAAGATTGTTTTTAAATCAAGGAAAAAATTCAATGCCGGTTTTTTCTGATACATTTTATTTTATTTAAACTTGAAATTGATGATTGAAAAGAATTTTTTTTATAAAATGTTTGTTTGTTAGGATTAAGATTTTTAGAACAATAAATTTTGATAATTCTTATTGGTAGAGTTGTAATTAGCTTACTAAAACCCAATGTTTGATTGATTTCAATCTTATTTCCATAATTTTGCTAGAAAAAATTGAGCTCTTTTCTATATGAGAATCAAAAGTTTAAATTCTCTGTAAGGTTCTTCATCAAAAATACTTTATGATTTTTTTGCTCATTAAAAAACTTTTAGTTTTAAACATTAAAATTTAATGATTTCATTCACATGACAACAAAATTACTTTATTCAAAATATACAAATATTTTTTTAGTTTTTTATTTTACCTCTTACAATGTTGTTCTTTAAATTTCTTTTCTTTTTAAATTTTATTTTAAAATCAATTGATTGCAAAGTAAAATTTATTAAAATTTGTGGTAGAAGAAATTTTTAATTATAAAAATATTTTAGCGTTCAGCAATGTTTGTGTATAAAAAGCCAGAATTTTCTTTTAATATCAATTTTGTAAATGTTTCTTGGGATTTTTCTGTCTATGACAATTCCACAAAAGATCATCCAGTAGAAGTTATTCCTCAACTTAGTGGTGTTTTTATGAAAGATTTGACTAATGTTATGGTAATACTTAATTTAAATTCCCTTTTAATTACATATTTTCAAAATTTTATTTTGATTTTTTACATAAATTTAAAAAATGCTCTTGAGTTTTTAAAATTTAATTTAAAAATTCAATAAACCTCATATCATTGTTTTTTGTTGAAAAAGCTTTTAAGTTAGATAGATAATTATTTATTGACAGAACTGAATTTTAATTGCTTAACTGCAAACTATATGTGAGCTTGCTTCATGATATGTTTTTGATATTGACCTAACGGTCTTAAATCAGTAAACTTTTATACATAAATATATTCAATTTTTATTGTATTTTTGTACATCTACAATTATAACTTTCAATTTTTTTACAAATTTTTAGGCATTTATAAAAATGACAAATCTAAAACCACGTGAAGTTTACTTTCGGAATACTTTAAATCTTTGTACATTAACAAAAAAACCACCAGGAGGAATTGTGCTCAAAGCAGTGATTGAAAATCTTCAAAAGGTGGCGAATTTCAAATTTGAATGTCCATTTCAAAAAGGTTTAAATTTTAAAATTAACGAAATAACAACAAAAAATATTTTTTTCTCGATGATTTTACCACCAAATATTGAGAGATCATTTTCAATGGTGTTAAAAGAGGGGAATAAAGCAACACTATTTGTTTCTCTTGTAATTTACTATATGAGAGTTGAAATTGATGACTAAATAGAAAACATTTTTTAGATGATTTTAAAAATTGATATTTTCTTATTATTTCCATCTTAATTGTAATTTAATGAGAGGAAATAAAAATAAAAATATTTACGAAAAAATAATAAACGATTTTTTGGTTTAGTTTTATTTTAGTTTCTCAGTAATAAAAATGCTTCAATGGAAAAATTTATTTTTCGTTATTTTATTAGTTAAAAGTTTTCACTGCAAAGTAAGTGGAAATTGGATTTTTACTTCATTTTTCAAACTTTTCGATTAAATTTCCAATTACATTAAATTATACAATTTTCATTTAACTGACATTTATTTTGAAAAAATAAAATTTTTCAAGCATGATAAAATTTTTAAAAACTTTCATTTACAGAAGGAAATTGAAAAAGGTTTCATTTTTTTCAGCGAACAGCAATTTTTTTCTACAAACCACCTGAACTCAGTTACAACATAAATTTTTTAAATATAACATGGGATACGTCAATTTTCAAAAATATTACCAGAAAAAATATTGTAGAAATTTTTCCAGAATTAAATGCAATTGTTATGCAAGACATATATCAATCATTGGTAAGAAATTGAATTTTTTTTATTGTTGTATTTCTTTTGTTTCAAATTTTTTGAATGTTTTTAAAATAATCCTTTTTTTTTAAATTAGGCAATAATAAAACTATCCAATGCTAAAACCAAAGAAATTTATTTTCAACAAAAATTAAATCTTTGCACATTAAGTGACAAACCTGGAATTGGAATTTTTCTTAAACCACTTTTTGGATATTTCAAGGAAAATTCAAATTTTGAATTTAAATGTCCGTATAAAAAAAATTCACATCTTCAACTTAAAAGTTTTGATATAAAAAATTTTTATTTTTCGTCATTTTTGCCAACTGATTCCGAAAGAATTTTTTCTGCATTGATTAAAGCTGGAAAGCAGGTTGTTCCAATTTTGTCGTTGCTTGTTTATTTTCAAAGGATTGAGATTGATGAGAATTGAAAATTTTTAAAACCAATTAAAAATTTTACTTATGAAGTTTTAATAAATTCTAAGGTAAAAGTTAAAGATCAACAATGAATAAATTATAAAATTCTCATAGAACTAATAAAATCATAAACTTTCTTGAAAAACTTAGAAATCAAAAGATCACAAAGTTTAAAAAATTCCTAAAATTACTATAAAAAATTCTCAAAAATCTTCAAAAGTCTTTAATTTTGTTTTTAATGCTGGAATCAATTTATGCTTATTAAATCTTGATAAAAATAAAAATGTTTAAAAATTAAAATTAATTGAATGTTTTTAACAACAGGAAATTATTGTATTTTTCTATTAATACTGTCAATATAATAACAAAAGTTTTAAACATTTCATCTAATATCAAAACAATGTTGAAGCTTTTAATATTTTTATTTTTATCCTCTTCATTAATTTCATCCAAACGATCAGCAATTTTCTTTTTTAAGAAACCAGATTTACAATTTAATATCAATTTTGTAAATGTCTCATGGGATTTATCAAGTTTAGCAGCAGTAACAAAAGAACGACCAATAGAAATTATTCCTGAATTTTATGGAGTTGTCATGAAAGATTGGAAACTAATTCAGGTAAAAACTTTCAAAAATAAATTAAAAATATTTGAATAAAATTTTTTTTAGGGATCAATTCAAACTTTTAACTATAAAACTGGTCAAATTTCAACAAATATTAATGCAAATATTTGTTCATTGACTAAAAATTTTATAACTGGATTTTTTGCTCGGCCAATAACAGAAATGGCTTTGAAATCAGCAAATTTCAGTATTAAATGTCCTTTCAAAAAAGGAACAGTTTTATATTTTGATAACATGAATGTCAAATCTCTTCCAATGTCTTCACTTTTTCCAAAGAATATAGAAAGAAAACTTTCAATTATTTTGAAAACTGGAAAAGATTTAAATCCTTTTATTTCTGTTATGTTTTATTTTATGAGAATTGAAATTGATGAATAAAAAATTTTGATTGAAGTAACTATAATAAATAATGGTGACAAGTGAGAAAAGTCATTGAGTATTTTTACTTCCGTAAATTTCCCATAACACATTAATAAGTTTTGTAGTTGAATTAAAAACTGTTTCTCAATTTTAAGGTCATTGACAACTTTTAAAGATGGTAAAATTTCTAATACTTCTGTAATTTTTTTATTTTTATCAAAATAAATTCAAAAACAACTGCAAATTTCTTTTAAAAAAACCAAATATTTTATAAGACCTTGGCCATTTATGTTTAAAAAAGTGCTTATTTTTGCACTTTCTCATCAATATTTTGATACTCAAACGAGAGTTTTATTTGTTACACGAATCAAAATTGATGATTGAAAATTGAAAAGCATTTAAAGATTTTGTGCGTAGTTTGATGATAAAAAATTAATCCATATATTTTAATATCAGCTTACAATTAACTTTATAATTTATGTCAACATATTAAAAATAATTAGACTTAAAAAGTTTTGAATTATTAAATTTTACTAGGAAATTATTACCAACTTTGTATGTAAATATTTTTAAAGTAAAATTTTCTCTATCGACGTGACAACAATGACAAAATTTTTCTTTATTTTAATTTTTTTATTTCCATCAAATTATTGCAAAAGATTGGGAATCTTCTTTTATAAGCAACCTGATTTACAGTTTAATATTAATTACATTAATGTCAGTTGGGATTTTACATTTCTTAAAAATGGAACAAAAGAGAAACCAATTGAAATTATACCAGGACTTGAAATTGTTATTATGCAAGATATTAATCAACTTCAAGTAAAAAAAATATTGCAAAAATTTAAAAAATTTTAAAAGCTTTTTCTTTCAGGCACAATTTTATATTCACCAACGAAATACAGATCAAATTCCTTTAAATGTAAACTTCAACTTTTGTTCAATCTCATCAAAAAATGCTGCAGGATTTTTTGTTCGTGCTATTTTCGAACTGCTTTTAAAATCATCAAATACATCTTTGAAATGTCCTTTTAAAAAAGGCACAATTGTAAATATTGCAAATATGGATACCAAAAGTTTGCCAGCATCTCAAATGTTTAACAAAAATCTTCTTGAAAGGGCAACATTTTTATTAAAAACAGGAAAGAAATCAACACCATTTTTCTCTGTTACTTTTTATTATACCCGTGTAGAAGTTGATGATTAAAAATTAAAAATTCATGCAAGCAAATTAAATTTTTTTTGGATTGTTCTCAATTTTTTAGCAATTACAACAAATAAATGTTCACTTTTGTTAAAAATTTTAAATAACTTCATGTAATTATTTTTATTTTTTTATAAAAAAATAAATATTCAAAAAAATTTAAATTATTTTATTCAATTGGTTGACTAAATGTAAAATAGAATGAAGTAAAAAAAATATTATGAAGAAAATTTTTTTAAAATTTTTAAGTATAATTTTAGTTTGTTGTGATTGTAAGGTATGAGAAAAAAAAATAACTTTTTTGTGTCATTGATAATTTTGGAAAATATCAAGAGTAATTTTTGTATCACAAAACTTAAATTTGAAATTTTAGAGAACAACAGTTTTTGTCTATAAACCTCCAGATGTTAAATTCAATATTAATTACATCAATGTCAGTTGGGATATTGCAGCTTTTGAAAAAGGAACAAAAGAAAAACCAGTCGAAATGTTTCCTAAACTTACAGTCTGGATTTTGACGGACCTAAATCGTTTGCAAGTAAGAATTTAAAGTTTCAAGAATTTTCACCAAAATTCAAATTTTTTAGTTTAAAACAAAAGTTGTTGAATTAAAGACAAAAAATATTTTACTTGAACAACGTATCAATCTTTGTTCATCAAGGTCAATAACTGGAATGTTTGTACGACCATTTCTTGAGAGAATTTTAGAATCATCAAATGTAAAAGTTGGTTGTCCATATAAAAAGGGACTTGTAATTAATGTTGAACCATTTAAATTTGATGGAATAATTTTTTCGAGTATTTTTCAAACTTATTCTGAACGCACTAATACAATTGTTGTTACGGAAGGCAAAAATGCTACACCGATTTTCTCAGTAATTATTCATTATCATAAAATTGAGGTTGATGATTAAAATGTGATGGAAACAAAAGAAAGTGTTGTAAATTATATGAAAACTGAAGTTGAATAAAAAATAACTGTAGAAATGATGAAAAAATAATAGGAAATTTAATCAATAAAATTATTTCAAAACATTGTTTTATTTCAGTTCTTTTTAAAAGAAATTCATAAAGACCATAACGTAAAACATTATTTAAAGTAGTTTACAAAATCCAGTCACATTTTTATATATTAAATTCATCAAATAAAACAATTACTTGGAACAGGCGTTTCTCCCGTTAAATTCAAAATTTCCAGATTTATTTCAGCTAAAAGTAACAAGAAAAAAATTATTTTTAATGAAAATAAACACGAAAAAAAGTTTTTTAATTGGCAGAAAGTTTATGCCAATAAAGCATTTTTATGAGTCCTGAAAAGAAAATTTTATGAGACTCATCAAACTTTTTATACCAATTATAAAACAATTATGACAATTCCTGGGGGGACGGACAGACCGTTATTGGTACTTAATTCAAATTAAGTACAATAACGCGCACCACTTAAATTTGGTGCACATCTTTGATTTTCAAATAAAACCGTTAAACTTTAAGACTTCTAATTTTCTGTCTTATTATATGTTCATTGTTTACAATTGTTTATTTTTAAAAAAAACAAAATGGGAAAGAGTTTTATTCATTCTGTTCTGGAGGTGTCGGTGCACAAAACCATTTTATGAAATTACGAAACAAAAGAACTTGTGATGATAGCATCTCTAACTTGATTGAAACACTTCCTTTATCTGAAACACTTGAAAATTTTGAAGACTTTTTTCCTATTGAATTTACATGGCGAACCGTTTTCAAAACAAGTATTGAGCACAACAGTTTTCTCAATCAATCGTCAATCAAAATTATGGAAGTTGTTTCTGCAAAAATTACATGTGATAGATGTAAGTCAAAAATTTTTTGAATATGGAAGAAATAATTCAGAAACATGGAGTTTGTCAATTGAGATGAGCAATTTTATTCTAAGTATGGAATTTGCATTTCGAAAAAATCTCATCAGAGACAGAGTCAATTGATACTTTAAAGTTTAGGGAAACATTTAAAGATGTTATTTTAACGCAAGTTGATTTAACTGTTGAACACTGCTTCTCTACAGTGAACACCATAATTTCAATTTTTATTAAATTTTGTACTAAGCTTGAACTACATCAGCGTTTTCCACATAGACGCAATGCTTATGCATCAAAATGCAATTAAAAATAATGTACAATTTTTTTTATTCTTCTAAAAATTTTAATAAAGAAATTGAAAATAACGGTCGTTTTTTTCATTGAATATTATTCTTGCAGTGTGCGCCTTCAGCACGCAAATCTTCGTAAAAATTTTATTTGAAAATTAACGTCTAAAAATTCTGTCCGTCCCCCCAGGATGACAATTATAAAAAATTTTAGCAGTTTAAAAATGTTTTATGAGTCTTATAAAATTTTCTTTTGAGGATCTATAAAAATATTTTATAGACATGAACTTTTTGCCAGTTAAAAAATTTTTTTCTTTGTGTATGAACATTTAAAAATACGATTCTGATTCAATTTTTAGCGCATTTTTGGAACAACAATGCAGCTTATACATTCACTTTGTTCGGCTGGTCGGCTGGCTCCCGTCCCTCTGAGATCTCGAAAACTACAATACCTAGAGACTTCCGGTTTTTTGCATTAGATTTTTGCTAAAAAGTTAGTGCGGCGACGCTTATTTATATTTCTGTCACTAGTTATATAACTTAGGAAATTGCGAATTTAAATTTCTAAATTAAAAATTTGTAAACAAAAATTTTTGTTGCGCAACATTTTGTCACGCAACACAATTTTGAAACGATTGTCACGCAACACATGTAGTTTGAATTCGACTCGACCGTTATTATCGAATCAATCAAACATAATATTTTACAATGAAATCGGAAAGTCAAACGATTAAGAATCGCTCGTAACGGTTACATAACTCGAGTTTTCATGAATTATATTTCCATATAAATGATTGATATTTACTATAATTTAAATTTATTATATCATTTACAACTAAAAAAGTGTTTTACAAAAATTAAAATTGACTCGCAATGGTCCTATATACCGAGACTTTACGGACTAATTTCTTATACAATGAAAAATTAACTCGATCCATATATTTTAAATTGCGGACCTATTTTTTTAAAATTAATTTAATATTTCTGTAATTGTTATAAACTTTGATCTAGGCACCAAAAATGCGCTTAAGTACACCGATCTGCAACACGGGTACTTGGTCACTGGTTTTTATAAAATTAATTAAGTCTTTTAAAGCTTTAACATATTTTTTATAAATTTTTATCAGAGTTCTAAGAATTGGAAAATAAAAACATAGAAGAAAAATTTTAAAACTTTAAAAATGCGAACTTATAATTACGTCTGCGAAGTTTTTAAATAAAAAAAAAACAATAGTCTATACTCACTTTCAATGTTTTTATCTTTTACATCATAAATTTCTCTAACAATACCAATGAGTCTTGTCAATAAATCTAAAATTTAAATTTGAATATTTTCTGCATTAACAAATTAAAAATTAATTTCATAATTATTTTATTTTATTTCGACAAACCTTTATGATTTCCATCATCCTCACTACCTTCAGCATTCAAAATTACCAAAACAAAAATGAAAACACAAAAAATCCAATTTTTCATAATTTCTATGAAAATCTTCAAAATGAACTTGATCTTCACACTTTAATGAACAAAATTAGACTAAATGACTGATCAATAATTAAAATTAAAACAGAAGGTAAACGTTTTCTTGTGAGTTTTTACGACGCTCAGACATTATTTATTCAACTGTAATATGTGATGTCATTGTACATGAGTGAAACGCAGATTATAAAGTTAAAGGGATTGGCAACTTCATTGCATCTTCATGTTCAGAGCTGTTAATATGTAATTCAATTTTTTCCATCAATTTATCAAGTTTTGCATTTAAATCATTTAAATTTTCTTCTGTATCAATTTTGAAATTTGTTAGAAATTTCTTTGTTAGTTCAAACAGTGATGTAAGCTCTTTATTATCAGATGTCATTGCGTCATTAGGATCTTGAAAATAAATAAAAAAATTATTATTAATTTATGTTATGTCATTGAATTTACCATGAGGCTTTGCAATGCAGGAAATCACAATTGAAATTAATAAAAATAATAAAATTTTTGTCATTTTAGAATTTTATTTTGTTGAACAAAAAATAATTAATAAAACAGATGCTTTAAGTATTTTATTTTCTTTTAATCACAATCAATACAAACATAAATTTTTAGTACTTTAAAGGAGTAGGAAATTGATAAGAAATTTAAAAAATGACAGTTAAAAGCAAGATGAAAATACTTGACTAATTAAGATAAAAAATAGTTTATATTCATGGGATATTAGAAGCTTAATGACCTTCTTTTAAAATTTTATAATTTATTCACAGTAGTCTAAACATGTGTCTATCTTTTAGCTCTCAATTTATCTAAATGTTATCTAAAAATTACTGAAAAAGAGTTCTAAACCAGTTTTGACAAACATTATAAAGATTTTATAAAACTTCGTTGAGTTTAAATTTTTCGAGAATATTTAAAGGGATTAAATTTTTTTTCTTAAGTTGTTAATTACACTACACCATTATTAGTTGAAACTTGAACTTTTTCAGATGCTGGAAATTGAGCAACAGCTTTTATGATAAGGTTTGATTCAATAGGTTTTGCTGATGATTCAATTGTTGTTCCGGTTTCATCATCTAGTTTTAAATCCATCAAAAACTGCTCACTGAGGTCAAAAACGGATATAAAATATTCTGAAGATTCTGAATTTATTATTATGTCATCTTAAAAAATAAAAAGAAATTGAAAATTCTTTGTAAATCAGAATAAAAAATTTCTTACCTGCTGAAATTGCATTGCAAATTGTTAAAAAAGAAAATAAAATAAAAAATAAGAATATTTTCATTTTAATTTGTTTTTAGCTAAACTAAAAATTGATAATAAAGACTGTAAGAAACAGATGCTATTTATTAACTAATACATTGACAATTAATTTTTCCTTGAGGCAGAAGTGAACAACCTTCTTTACAGTTAAAATATATTTTGTGGCTTTTCATTTAACACAGAGTCCGAAATCGTTTTAATTTTTAGTCATGAATAAATAAATCGAATAAATTTACTCGAATAAAAAAATCGATTTTTATTCGACAAATTTTAATCGATTAAATTTAGTTGATTTTTATTTGAAATTTTTATTCGAATAAGTTTTATTCGTTTTTTAGTTATTCGTGAAACGATTTCGGACTCTGATTTAACAAACATCTTTACATGATTAAAGTTATTTGATGAAATTCACAAATGTTTGGAAAATTGTGATTTATTGCTTCAATAAAATTTCAAAACAACAAAAATTCATATGGTAATTTATTAAAACTTAAATTCTTTACCATAATTAAATTTTTGATAGCCCATAACTATGCAACCAGCAATACAAGAATTTTTGTTTTAAATATAGCAATTTTATAAGATGTTTGTACAGGTTTTATATTTTTTCATATAGTGATGATGAGAAAGTAAATAATTCAAGAAGGTTTTAATATTAGACTCCATACTACTATTTTAATATAAAAATGCATTTGGTTTAAATAATTTAGAGTAAAAATTGTTTGACATAAAAAATCAGTTTGATTGTGTAATAAACACTAAAAAAATATTACAAAATTTAGAAAATAAATGTAAGTAACATTTTATTGTAATAAAAAAGCTCTAGATTATGATGTTGATTAAGTTGAAATTTTTGGTTCAATTTTTAATGTATTATTGTTAAAAACAGAGAGATTGAAAATTATTTTAATTTAAAGCTTTTAATTTATGTTTGAATTTTATTGATTTAAAAAATGTACTTAAAAGTTTTCCTTGTCTACTACAATAAAAGTGGTAAAAATCAAGGAATTAAAAGATTTTTAGGATGGTAAAGTGAGAAATACAAATAATAATAAAATAAATTTTCAAGAAAAATTATAATAAGCAAAAACAAAAAAGGAAAACTAAAAAAAAACTAAATAAATGTAAACAATCAGAAATTCATATAAAATAAAATATTGTATTTGCATCGGAAAAATTTCTATTGTTTATTTAAAAAGTTTAATTAACAAATTATCAACAATTTTTCGGAATTGTTTAATTTTTTTTATTAATTTTTCATAATATTAGGTAAAAAATTAGAAGCAAATGTTAGATTTGCAAATGATGAATTATTGACAACTGCTGAAAATACTGCAAAAACAGTCTTTGATGCTTCTCCAGTTATATTTGTAAAAATATTAATCATATCTTTAAAATTTAGAAATATATTTTTAGAATTATGAAAAATAATAAAATTTTATTATACTTTGAAACAATGCAGTGCTATTTCCAATCAAATCACTTATAACATCACCATTTACAGCAATAAAAAGTGACAAAATAATTAAAAATTTCAAATATTTCATGTTAAACTATTTAAAACCGAATGTTAACTTCAAATGATGAAAAACAACTAAAATATGACAAAAACGTTTGTTTAAATAGAAAATAAATTCAAGTGTGTATAAGTAAAGACATTTTGCTGTTTTCTTTTGCAGCTGTATTTATAAGATAGCAGAGTAGTTACCAATTTTATCGTTGTGATGCTTGAAGTTTCTGATGCTTTGGAAATAATTCTAAATGCTTGAAAAAATTTTTTAATCTTATAGAAGTTTAAAATAACATAGAAATTAAATTTTTGCCGTAAATCGCATTTCAACTTTTTATTTATTTATGCATCTTGATTTTTAAGAAAGCTTCTTAAGTAAATATGTGTCATGATGAAAGGTTTGATGTATAAAAAACGATAAGAAAACAAACAGTTGAGACTGAGCAATATTTTATAAAAAAAAATTCTAAGCTTGAAAGTTTGAGTTTAAATTTCCGTGTATTTATTTTCATATAACTTGTGATAATAAGAATATTTTAGAATAGTCTGTACACAATGTAATTCAAATAGAGAAGTGTATGTTTTGGGTGTAACTTTTTTAAAACTATTTTAGAATTGTATAATTTTAGGAAAGTTAAATTAAGTTGAGGCTTCTAATTCTTGTCTAACAATTTGCTCCATATTCTGTTCAGTAACATTCATGACTTTTCTCATCAAACCTAATTAAAAATTATTTTTATTTAATACTTTCTAGAGATTTTTTCATTAACTTACTCAAAATTAATTCAGTTCCATTTCTAACCCATCCTTCAAAATTTTCTGTGACTGCATAAACTGTCAACACATTTAATATAATAAAAATCAAAAGAATAACTTTCATTTTGAATATTTTATAGTCTTATGTTGTCTTTATAAAAAAACTTTTTAATTTTATCTCAATAGATTGATCAGATGCACTTTAAATGATAAGAAACAATTGAATGATGAGAAAAAGTAAAATGTACACCACTATTTATTTCGAGACCTGTTTACATCTTGATAAATATTTCATATGCGCAACTAAAAGTGACTCATTGATGATTTCATTGAATAGTTCAATTGATTTTAGTATCATATAAAGTGGAAATTTCCAGTGACATATTTTTTTAAGACGAATTTCTTTATTTAATTCAAACTTTTACTAACATTTTTTGGTTAAGGATCACCATTAGGCTTTGACCAATAAGACCTCATATTGCCAACTCTAAGACTTGTTTCTTTTACAATGTTATCGGCCATTTTCATAAAAGATCCAAAGATGCCTAAAAAATAAGATTTTGTTTTAAAATTTTTTGAATTTAAATCGAAAGAAAATTCAAAAATTTATTTAATTCTTATGTTAAGAATTAAAATTCTGCGAAATTAAAAATATGCAATTCACCCAAGTCTCATGAATTTAATTTAAAAATTTCTTATTTACCTCCAATAGCTCCAGTAAAACCATTAACAGCAGTCATAAACTGATTTCCATTTTCATTATTTAACGACGTTTTTTGAACATCTTCTTTGTCAGAAATTGCAAATGTCACAAAAAACACCAAAAGATTTAAAAAAATCAATAAAAATTTCATTTCTAAAGAATTCTCTAGAACTTTTCTCTCAATTATAAAAATCTCTACTCACTTCAACAGTTAAATACGTAATGAAAAGCATCTCAGATATTTACAATTAAAAGCGTGTAAAAATAAATCTGCTGTGAGAAAAAATAGCTGTGAAACGTTTAATTAAGTTTTGCATAATTAAAAAGCAGTCGTGAATTTATAAATAAAATTTAAATGTAACGGAAGAAAAAAAAGGTTAATATTTTATTGAATTTAGAATTTTGTCAATTTTTCTTTCAATTTAATTTACTAAAATTAATAAAGTTTAATGATTAAATTCATGCATGTTGCAGCAGAGTAAAATTTTAGAGTTTTTCTAAAAATTACTACAAAGACGCTTAAGTAATAATAATTGTTTAACAGCACTGAACCTTTTTCTGATTAAAAAATGTAACAGCTTAACGACAATTGAAAGAATGTTGATTTTTGGTGATTTTTCATGTTACAATATAACATTCCTGTAAATTTTATTTGCTTAGTCACCAATAAAATGTAAAATAGAAAAATTTTATAAATCATTGGTGATTTGGTCAATTTAATATCAGTTTCAATTTTAACTTGTTCGATAAAATATCAAAAATGGAAAAAATTAAACTTTCTCTTTTTTTTGTTTTCTTTTCATTAAATTTTTATTTAATTTCTTCAATTTCATACACAGCAAGTTCAATTAACCAACAACTTCAGCAAATTCATGATGGCTTGGTATCAGAAGAAGCGAAAATTGAAAACCAAATGTTGAATCTTGTAACATTCATAAATATTACTGAGAACAATTTGAGAACACAAAATAAATCCATGACAAAACAGCAGCAACTTCAAATCAATAATTTATATGCATCACTTGACAATCTTGCTTCAATTTTGACCGATCTTTCTACACTTGACAATTATTTGTCTTATAATAATTTAAAATCTTGTGCTGATGTGAATGTAAAATCTACAGAAATTGCATTTGACATAAAGCAATTTTATTATTTAATCAATTCAGTCAATTCAAATATCACAAAGTTAGCACAGCAATATAATTTGGTAGCTTACTATTATTCCATTGCTTTTTCAACACTCATCACTTGTTATGACAATAAACTTGAACAACAGCAAAGAGTTGCAACAATTTTGACTTCAATAAATTCAATTTTTGTTGAATATTATAATTACAATGGACAATTAGCAAGAGCTATAAGTAATGAGACAATTATCAACATTTATCTATCAACTTTTAAACGTCAATCTTGTATTTGTGATGTAAATGTGAACATTAATGCCAATTCAAATATTTCATCATTTGATGATAATATTCAAATCATTGAAAATCCTTTGATTGACTTGCAAAAAACAATTTTAACTGCTTCAAACGATGCTTTGAATAAAGCAAACACAGTTGCAGCTGCTATAATTGGAAGTTCAGCACCATTGCTTATTATTAATGTTGAAAAAACTAAAACATTTTTAAATGGCCTTGTTACAATGTCGGATTATGTAAACATCACTTGGAATAGTGTTAATGCATGTTCTGACATGTATGACAGAATCGGATTTGTTTGGTATAAATTTTGGCAATATCGACAAATTTTAATTGCATGTAGTACTAATACTTCATGGACGTATGCATATCAAACAAATCTCAATGCCACAGCTGTTGGTGTGAAGCTAAAAGATCAACAATTGTCAGCTGTGAGAAATTTGATAGCAGCAATGATAAAATTAGAGCAAATAATGGAAAGTTATTTATTACAATTAAGTTTTTCAGTTAATGAAATGTTAAAAATATGGAATAATATGAAAATTTATGGTGATACTTATTGTGGATGTCGTGACATAAATGGAGTAACTACGAAAAAATCAACAACTAAAATAGTTATTACAAAACGTAAGTTTGGGAAAATTTTCATAAAAGTTGTTTTTCTTATTTAGGAAATTTTTAGCTTTTACAACTACTTCAATTTCTACAACGTTGGCAACTAATGTACCTACAACTTCAGGAACAAGTGAGTTTTATGATCTTTTTACCTTTTTATTTCAATTAGACAGAGTTGTATCAAAAATAAATAAATATTTGGCAGTAGGAAGAATCATTAAGATAAAATTTATAAAAATATGATGAATTTTATTTTAAATTTTTATCTTGAGTAATGATAATTAATTAATTTTGGTTTATATAACATATAATTGACACCAATTGACTAATTAAACAAAATTTTATTTGTATTTTAGCTTCTTCAAAAAGCACTGTCGCAACATCATGTAAGAATTTTTCGTTAATAGAAAAAAGTCACATCACAAAATTTTTTTGTGTTTCTTTATTTTAGCTACAATTTTGACAACCTTGAGCTCAACAAGTAATAATTTAGACATATCATTTTAATCAATAATTTAACTTTTTTTAATTTTAGCTTCCGTTTCTTCGACAATAAATCCGACAAGTAAATTAATTTGTTTAATTTTTTATATTTTACTTTTTAATTTTTTCATTAGCTCCAAGTTCTACTACAAATATTTTAAGTAATTATTTCTGATAAAATTTTTCTAAAAATTGTAATTTATGTTTTTATTCAGGTTCAACAACGACAACTATGCCAACAAGTAAAAACTATTTCTTTTAAAATTATTACTGTTCTTTTTCTTGCCTAAATAAGCTCAATTCCTTCAAATAGAATTGATACAAATCTGTTTAGTAGAATCCCACAGAAAATTTCAGTTTGATTTTTATCATATACCAAGCCTTTTTCATATCTTTTGCCAGACTAGGACACTCGAAAAAAAGATCTCGAAAGATCTCAAAAGATTGTAAAAGATTGCAAAAGATCGCATAATTTTGATTTGGTAAAATTCGCATTTTTCGTTGAAATGAAAGATCTAATGTACACAGAAAGGTGTTTTGCCATCCCTATTATCTTTTTCTACTAGAATATTACAGTTATAGTCTATATTTTAGTTAAAATTGCAAATTTATTTTTGTTTATGTTCGAAATTTTTTTTTGAAAAATTTCGAAATTCGTAAACAAAGAAATCAAATTAAAATTTTGTTGATTTTCTTTTGATTTATCAATTGGTTCTTCACTAAACGTTTGATAAGTGTAAAACATTTGATAATAGATGCTAATCTATAGTGAGACGAGTAAGAAAATGTTTTAAAATGACAAAAATTTACAGAGATTGAAAGATCGCAAAAGATCGCAAAAAATTGTAAAAATCGTCGAGTGTCCTTGCCTAGATCTTTTGTCTATCGCATGTTAAGAAATGATATTTAATACTTGATACAAAATTTACCCAACCAATCTTTAATTATGACATAATTAAGTTTTTTTATTTATCAAATTGTTCAATGTTTTTATATTTTATAGCTTCCAATTCAACAATGTCTACTACAAGTAAGATTTCAAAAAAACTATAACCAAAATAATTCTAAATATTTTCTTTCAGTTCCTTTGACAACTTCTACCACAACAAGTTAGTTTTTATTGAAATTTCTATTGTGATGAAAATTTTGTCTACATTTTTTATAGCTTCAACGATCACGAAACCGTCAACAAGTAATTAAATTCACATTCTTCTTAAAATTTTCTTTTTAAATTTTTTTAATTTTTTAGCTTCCTTAACAACTACTGAGAAAACAACACCAAGTAAGATTTTTAATTTTTTTTTAATTTTTCAAGTTATTTAGTTTTTGTATCTTTCTAAATCTAGCAACAACAACTTCAGCAACAAGTGAGAATTTAATTGAATTTTCAATAACAGAAATTTTTAAAAAACATATCTTTTTTAGCGACAACAATGCCAAGTAAGTGATGAAATTTAAAAAAAGATTAAAAATAGAAATCAGAGATTTTTTTGAAAAAATTACATAAAAGCTACAACAGTTACAACTGCGAGTTTTACTATGGTCCAAATTTTTTTGATTAAGCCTAACAAAAATTCATTTTCAGCAACTACAACTACTTTGTCAACTACAAGTAAGTATGTTAAGATAAGAAAATGATGAATTTTCAAATTAATTGATACAATGGATAAAAATTTCACTAAAAAAAGATTTATCTAATATAATAGAAACCATTTAGAAGAGTCTTTTATTTCATATAAATGTTGAATAAAAACCCATTTTACTGAAGTTTCATAAGAATTTAAATATAAACTAAAATTTGACTATGACTTGAAAAAATCAAATTTTTAATTCTAATAATTTTCATTATTTAGCTCCTACTACCACAACAACAAGTAAGTACCGATATTTTTGACTTTTTTGAGCTTTAAATTTATGACATTTTCTAATGTTTTCATTATTTAGCTCCTAGTACCACAACAACAAGTAAGTGCCGACATTGACTTTTTTGTGCCTAAAATTTATGACATTTTCTAATGTTTTCATTATTTAGCTCCTACTACCACAACAACAAGTAAGTGCCGACATTTTTGACTTTTTTGTGCCTAAAATTTATGACATTTTCTAATGTTTTCATTATTTAGCTCCTACTACCACAACAACAAGTAAGTGCCGATATTTTTGACTTTTTTGAGCTTAAATTTATGACATTTTCTAATGTTTTCATTATTTAGCTCCTAGTACCACAACAACAAGTAAGTGCCGACATTTTTTGTGCTTAAAATTTTATGACATTTTCTAATGTTTTCATTATTTAGCTCCTACTACCCACACAACAAGTAAGTGCCGACATTTTTGACTTTTTTGTGCCTAAAATTTATGACATTTTCTAATGTTTTCATTATTTAGCTCCTACTACCACAACAACAAGTAAGTGCCGATATTTTTGACTTTTTTGTGCCTAAAATTTATGACATTTTCTAATGTTTTCATTATTTAGCTCCTACTACCACAACAACAAGTAAGTGCCGACATTTTTGACTTTTTTGTGCTTAAAATTTATGACATTTTCTAATTTTTCATTATTTAGCTCCTACTACCACAACAACAAGTAAGTGCCGACATTTTTGACTTTTTTGTGCCTAAAATTTATGACATTTTCTAATGTTTTCATTATTTAGCTCCTACTACCACAACAACAAGTAAGTGCCGACATTTTTGACTTTTTTGTGCCTAAATTTATGACATTTTCTAATGTTTCATTATTTATGCTCCTACTACCACAACAACAAGTAAGTGCCGACATTTTGACTTTTTGTGCCTAAAATTTATGACATTTTCTAATGTTTTCATTATTTAGCTCCTAGTACCACAACAACAAGTAAGTGCCGACATTTTTGACTTTTTTGTGCTTTAAATTTTATGACATTTTCTAATGTTTTCATTATTTAGCTCCTACTACCACAACAACAAGTAAGTGCCGACATTTTTGACTTTTTTGTGCCTAAAATTTATGACATTTTCTAATGTTTTCATTATTTAGCTCCTACTACCACAACAACAAGTAAGTGCCGACATTTTTGACTTTTTTGTGCTTAAATTTATGACATTTTCTAATGTTTTCATTATTTAGCTCCTACTACCACAACAACAAGTAAGTGCCGACATTTTTGACTTTTTTGTGCCTAAAATTTATGACATTTTCTAATGTTTTCATTATTTAGCTCCTACTACCACAACAACAAGTAAGTGCCGACATTTTTGACTTTTTTGTGCCTAAAATTTATGACATTTCTAATGTTTTCATTATTTAGCTCCTACTACCACAACAACAAGTAAGTGCCGACATTTTTGACTTTTTTTGTGCCTAAAATTTATGACATTTTCTAATGTTTTCATTATTTAGCTCCTACTACCACAACAACAAGTAAGTGCCGATATTTTTGACTTTTTTGTGCTTTAAATTTATGACATTTTCTAATGTTTTCATTATTTAGCTCCTACTACCACAACAACAAGTAAGTACCACATTTTTGACTTTTTTGTGCTTTAAATTTATGACATTTTCTAATTTTCATTATTTAGCTCCTACTACCACAACAACAAGTAAGTGCCGATATTTTGACTTTTTGTGCTTTAAATTTATGACATTTTCTAATGTTTTCATTATTTAGCTCCTACTACCACAACAACAAGTAAGTACCGACATTTTTGACTTTTTTGTGCTTTAAATTTATGACATTTTCTAATGTTTTCATTATTTAGCTCCTACTACCACAACAACAAGTAAGTGCCGACATTTTTGACTTTTTTGTGCTTTAAATTTATGACATTTTCTAATGTTTTCATTATTTAGCTCCTAGTACCACAACAACAAGTAAGTGCCGACATTTTTGACTTTTTTGTGCTTTTAAATTTATGACATTTTCTAATGTTTTCATTATTTAGCTCCTAGTACCACAACAACAAGTAAGTGCCGACATTTTTGACTTTTTTGTGCTTTAAATTTATGACATTTTCTAATGTTTTCATTATTTAGCTCCTACTACCACAACAACAAGTAAGTGCCGACATTTTTGACTTTTTTGTGCTTAAAATTTATGACATTTCTTAATGTTTTCATTGTTAGCTCCTAGTACCACAACAACAAGTAAGTGCCGACATTTTTGACTTTTTTGTGCTTAAAATTTATGACATTTTCTAATGTTTTCATTATTTAGCTCCTACGTCCACAACAACAAGTAAGTGCCGACATTTTTGACTTTTTTGTGCTTAAAATTCATGACATTTTCTAATGTTTTCATTATTTAGCTCCTACTACCACAACAACAAGTAAGTTCTGACATTTTTGACTTTTTTGTGCTTAAAATTCATGACATTTTCTAATGTTTTCATTATTTAGCTCCTACTACCACAACAACAAGTAAGTGCCGACATTTTTGACTTTTGTGAATAAAAATATATAAAATTCTCCTATTTTTTCATTATTTTAAACACGCATAGCAGCTACAGTTACGTCAACAGTTGCAGCGAGTAAGTTTTTTTTAAACAAAATATAAAAAATACTTTTGAAAACTTCAATTTTGTTAATTTTTAGCTACTTTTCCATCTACTACAGAGCTTACTACAAGTAATGAAATTTTTCTTTATTTTTATTTTAAATTCTAATTTTATAATTTATTCTAGCTGAAAGTACGACAATCCCAACTACAACATTAACAAGTAATTCAAATTTAAAGGCTTGACGTTTAAAAATTTCATTTAAAAATTATATAACTTTTTTTCCAAATTTAGCAACACAATCAACAACTACAAATTCTTTAGCTCCATGCAGTAAGAAACATTTAACGAACTAAAAAGTTATTGTAAATTATTCTTTTCTAGGCTCTGCAGTTTTCATTGCATATAGTACATTTAGAAATCCTAACTTGCCAGCAAATAAAGGAGTTTACGCTGGTACATATTTTGATGGAAATGCAATTTACATTGGAGTTGGTACAACTACAAGTTGCTCAAATCAAAATTCAATGCCTGCTCGATTGATTTCATCAAAAAGAGGTTCTGCTGCATTTATGGAATGTTCAGGGTCTGAAATTATGGATTCAAAAAATCCTTTATATTTACAAGCAAATCCAAAACTTCAATGGGTTTCAGCAAGTGATGCAACTTTGAATTCTATCGGTGGTGCTGTTATTCATAAAGGCAACTATTATTCATACTATTTTGGTCGAATCAATTTAACAGCAACAAATGGAGTTGTTTATCAGCAAGTGTCGAAAGTTTACATTGATAATAATCAAAAAGGTTTTGTTTATACAACACAATCAGGATCAAGTGCGACAGCAAGTAGTGGCTATGAAGTTCTCACTTGTACACCATGAATGAAGTTGTAAAAAATAAGCCTAAAAATGTCCAGCTTAAAGTGTTAATTTATGGCATAATAAATGATCATAATGAGAATGTAATATGCCGTTATTAATGAATCTTGATGTCTCAATTAACCAACACAAATTCTCTCTTAGAATTCTCTCGAAAATTCTCTCTGTCGTAATAAAAAAATTTAAATTTAAGAATTATAAAGGTAAAATAATTTTCAGTCGTAATTTTGAGATCGACTTGAAAAGACGTGAAAAAAATTCTTTAGTGTTTTCTTTTGTCAATTTTCATGGGAAAAAATGTTAATTGGGTGAATTTTAAACGCTGTCAATTAATTAAAATGTTTTTTAATCTTTCTTCTGGTTTCTTTCTTTGTAGAAATAAATTAAAAATGTTGTGGTCATTTGTTTTTTTCATTGTTATTGTTACAAGATCAGGAAATGCAGTTGAAATTCATTGCAAATTTTCGCAAGATTTTGATTGGTTTACCGTTGGTGGGTATAACTAATTTTAAATAGCAGAAAATAATTATGTAATTTTTTATCTGTCGCAGTTTTAAAGACATTATTAAAATATCTTATAAATTAAGCTTAATTTTCCATCTTTTATTTATAGGAAAAGTCTACACATGTTCAGTTCAACAAAAGCTTGATGCATTGCATTCTGACAGTGAAGTGATTCAAGTTTTTGGTGACCATCATCCTAAAAAACAAAATAAAGATGTTTTAGCAATTCGAATTCATTCAAGAAATGTTTATTATTTCTCAAGTGGTTATGAAAAGTTTTTTACAAATTTACAAGTGATTCAAGTTTATTCATCAAAATTAAAATTCATTACGCAAAAAGATTTGATGCCATTTACAAAATTAAAACATATTGATTTGAATAAAAATGATCTGGAAGTGTTAGAAAAAGACCTTTTTAAATATAACACAGAATTGGAAGTCATAAAAGTGTCTGACAATAAATTAAGATTTATTGATGTGACTGCCTTTGAAGGACTCTTTAAATTACATACACTTGAACTCACTGGTAATCATTGCATATGGAAATCAACACCAAAAAATGACGATCTTGATGAAGATGAAGAAATTTCAAGAGAAGATGCAATTAATGTCATGTATGAAGCTAGAACTCGCTGCTATCGTGATTACATTCTCAAAGAACTTTTTGATATGGAAATGGGAAGAAATTTAAGAGAACGTAGTGTTATTGTGACAAAACTTGAATCTCGTATTGAAGATTTAATTCGACAAAATGATCTTTTTTATGATCGAATGAGGCAATATAAAGATGAACTTGATCAATGTCAATCAAAGGAAATAAATAAAGTTGAAATGACTGAAGAAATGATGACAATGATGATGCAAGCGAATGGAAATAGCTCAATCAAAAATTCTCTTCCTGAAAAACCGCCAACATTTAGTAAAGAACTTCAACCGCCAAAAGAATATGGAATACAAAAATATCCTGAAAATCCACCTTATCAAAATTCAAAATTTCCTGAAAATTTACCAAATCAAAATGGAAGTCATCGACAAAATTCAATTTCCAACACCAATCAACGACCAAATCATGATCAAAGCAGACAAATTCATTCAAATAATTTTCGACAACAAAACCAAGATCAAAACTATTTTAGAAAAAATCAAATACAAACATCGCCAACAAGAAATGATCGTAGAAATGGAAATAGTAACAGCCGTTGGGATTCATGGGAACGTGAAGGAAGATCAACTCATGAATATGATTATCAATGGAACTATTAAAAGAGAATAATAAAAACTATGAGCAATAAATTTTTTATAGATACAAAATGGCTTCAAAAATTTTAAAAATTATTAAATTTACAAAATTCTGTATGATTTTTTGATAATTTTCATGCAAAAGTTTATATTTTTCAACATTTGTTTTAAAAAAATTATTAAAATTTTCATTATTTTGAAGATGTTTTGAATAAAAGAAAAAATAAAACTTCACTGCAATGATTTTTTTATCATTAGAAAATTTTTTGCGACAAATTTTAATTTTAGTTTTGCATTCTTTCAGTTTAGAAAATTAAAATCACAAACATGAGGCTTTAATTTTCATTTTATTTTTTCACTTTGCAAACATTTAATTTATAGAAGCAAAAAGAATCTCATTGTACCATTGAAATTTATAAATAAATTTTTATTTAACACTTACAAATACAATGCATTTTTATGACGATTAAAGTTGATTTGACATAATTAATGTTTCATAAGTTTATAAAAAATATTTTTAAAATATTTCATAAAGTTTTTAATTCATATTTTAGCTTTAACATAGACTAAATTTTATTTAAACTAATAGTCGTTAATAGTTAGTTATTTATAGTTAGTATCCATTAATAGTAGTTTATAGTAATAGTTGTAATAAATATTAGCTATTATTCATATATGTTTTTCCAACATAAATTATGAGTCAGTTTTTTATATAGAAATAAGACGATAGTGTACATTATTTATATTTTTAAAAAATTTTTGCTAATATATATAAAATTTCAATGAACAATCATAGATGAATTACATGTATAAGGATTAATCAAGAAACAAGATGTTGAAACTTTAATATTTTTAGAAAATCGACAAAAATTCGTTTTAAAGCTTTTTTCATATATTTTTTAAAATATTAAAAATTAAAAACTTCCATCATTAGCAGCATTTCTTTTACCTTTTAATATTTCATAAAAGTAATAAATTATTTCAATTAAAGAAAGCACTGAACATCCAAGGAAAAGTCCAAGCAAACCACCAATGTCAGCAATCACTAAAATGATAAGAAAAAAAAATATTTAAAATAAAAGTTAGAAGTATTTTTGAGTGTTTCAGATAAAAATTTATGAACTAAAAAGAACTGAATATTTTAGACCAAATTAAACCTGAGTTTGAAAGCTTTCAAATGGATACCGTAACTATTGACTGCAGGAAATTAAAAAGGTTTTAACTGTGCCATCTTGCAGTTGTATCTAATGGCTATAGTAGTCATTTGATATTTCCACCAATAACTCGCAATTAACTAAGTAAGTTGAAGAAAGAATACAAATAATAAAAATTTATTCTACTTACAGTTTTGTAATTTATAAGCCACAAAAGTTTCATATTCAGTCACAATGTGATCCTTGAAGCCAATAAAAAGTTCAGTTATCGTACCACTAAAAATATTTGAATATGATTTGGAAATTTTAGGTCTATGTGCTCATAGATAGAACTAATTATGTTTACTAACTTTTTTAAATTTTCCTGTTCAATTTTTTCTATCAAAGCCTCAATATGTTCACTATTTGATAATTTTTCATATCTAATTGAATATTCAATATCATTGCATGTTTTCAAACAATCACAAGGCGCCTCAATGTCTTCTTCTGGCCAATTATCGATAACCTCTAAATAACACTCAATTTTATCAAGACCACAAACAGGTGTGCCTTCTTCCCTTGGCATTGAAAATTTCACACAGCCACAAATTTCAAGAGTTTTATTTGCAAGACATTCAAGGTCACAAATATTTTTTGTATAACTTTTAAAAAATTTCAATTTTTTCTCATTTTCAAAATAACAGCTGCGAATTTTCGGTGAATAATTTTTCAATTCTTCATCAGCTTTAAATTTTGTTGCTGTCAAAGTGACAGTTTTAATATTTTCATAAGGTAATGAAAATTGATCATGAAAAAATGTTGGAATTTCATTTGGCAAGTGTAGAATAAAAGTGAAACTTTTTCCATTTGATATGCAGACATTGTCAGCAATTGAATTTTTCATTGCAATAATTGCGGTAAAAATATTTTTCTTATTAGCACGAAATGGAATTTTTTGACTTGATTTATCAAAATATCCACGATCAAGTGACCAAATTGTTTCAGAATTTTGATTAGATTCAAAATAAAAATCATTACTGATTGAATTATTATCATAAATAGTCTCAAAATGTTGAAGATTTTCGGTATAACAAATTCCACGATCAGTAAAAATTTCGTGACATTCACTGCGATACATTTCAAATTCACAAATATTTAAAAATTTAAATCGATTTACTGAACTTTCTTTAATTAATTCAACAATATTAAAATTTGTTAAATTAAATTCCAAAAATAAATTTCCAAGGAATTTTGAATCACAAGCAAATAAATTTGCTATAAAATATTTTATTTCTTTTTCTGTTGCATTATCATTTGTAATTTTACTCATAATTTCATTAAAATTTGCAAATTCAGGAGAAGCAAAAAATGGTGCACAAATTGTGACTGCTGGAAATGGAATTTTTGAAATTGCGACTTGTTGAATTTTTACACCAAAATCAGGTTTTGAATTGTATTTGACAAAAACACTTTTTGAATAATAAATGAGGCCAAAAATTGACAAAGTAAAACTCAATGTCCACAAAAGTCGAGAAATTTTATGACTTTTAGGATTAAAAATAAATTTTATGCCATGAATTGAACTTTCATTTGCAAATGATGAAATTTTTGAATTTGTCATGATGAAAGAATTTTTTTAGAACTTTTACTGTCAATTTATGAAGTATGACTGAAGAAGAAAGAGTATTTTATTTTATAAAACTTTTTTAAGGTGTGTTCTTTAATTGATATTTTGAAAAATTTAATTTTAATGCTATCATGCAGTCAGCAAATATATAATATTATTAAAAAAATTTAAATTTTCCTTAGGAGACCTGTATTCATTTAGCTTTGATCCTTTCCAAAAATAATTTTCTTAAATACAAATACAAAAGCTTATATTTTTAAAGCGAATAGGTTTAGAGTAGGTTTGATAAATTTTTTTAAAATAATCACCGGCAATGCCTAAAAACCTACACTTAGAAAAAAATTTTTACAATTTGCGTTGTAAAGTCATAGTAAATGAATTTTAACTATGAATATTGTAAAAAACTCAAAATTTTACAACAAATATAGTAAAATTTTCGATTTTTCAAAACTTACAATAAAATTGTAAAATTTACTATGTTTGTAGTAAAAAAAATTTTTGGTTTTTATAAATATTTTTTTAAAGTTATCAAATAAGATTGGTTTATTCATGTGTATGTACAAAAGTGTTTCATCTTCAATAAGCATCAAACTTTTAATAGTTATGGATATTTGCTTTTAGGTTACAAAGTTTTATCAAACATCTTGTACAATTAACAATTTTCTTTCTTTTTATTCTGAAAAAAATACTAAGTTCGAAATTTATTTATGTCCTATTTAATTTTTAATTTCTTTTTAGCGCATTTTTGTATAAAAAATGCAGCTTATAATTTCACTTGTTTCGGCTGCCTGTTCTGCTGTTCTGCTGTTCGGGTTGTGAGATCTCGAAAACTACACTAGCTAGAAGTTTACTGTTTTTTGCATTCGATTTGTGCTATCGAATTATTCCGGAGCGACTTAGTTAGAAAGCTGTCAATTAATGCAATAATTTGAAATTGCGAATTTAAATTTCCATATTGAAATTTGTAAACAAATTTTTTTTTGTCGCGCAACATTTTTTGTCACACGCAACAGCTGAATTTGAATTCGACTTGACAGTTGTATTGAAATCAATATTATGTTTCGAATCGAAAGTTATCAACGAAATATCAAATCATTTAAATAAAAAACATTTTCTTATTCTCAATTAGTGACTCGTATTCTCTTTTGCATTGATACGTATTATTTATTTTTGTTCATCAACTCGAAATCGAAATGTAACGGAAAATTTAAATTGTTAGTGCGCGAAGCTGCGCGTATGTTTATGTGTAATCAGGAATATTAAGATTCGTAGAAATTTCAAATCGGAAAATTAACTGTGTATACATCGAGTTCGACGACGAATCGATTGGTGAAAGAGCAAGAGCTTCTCGATACAGTATAATGACGACGAATCAAATAAGTAATCGCTGGACACCAATAAAACAACGAAAAAGTCATTCTACACTTGCCAAGGAGGATCGGTTCAAGTAGCTCGAGAGCAATTTCCCTTGGTAATGGCTGAAGCGATAACGATTCATAAAAGTCAAGGTCGATCCGAATCGAAAATAGTAATCGATGTACGAAATCCATCTAAAATCAAAAATCATATGGATCGGCAAAAGTGGTATGTCGCATTGTCAAGAGCACGATCACTAAATGGACTTTACATTCTTGGAGCATTTAAGCCGCCAAACGAAATCAAACCTGACGATGACGTGAATGCCGAAATGAATCGACTTCGACAAAATCCACTTGTGCCCAAGTATCAATTTCTTCGTGTCGTACCTGAAAATGTAATCCAAATCGTATCACATAACACACAATCGATTCGTAAGCACATAACTACAATCGTTTCGGATCAAGTTTTCAGTAGCAGTCATATCGTCACATTACAAGAGTCCTGGGCAATCGACAACGAAAGTTACAATATTCCTGATTTTGAAGAAATATCACGAAATCGATTAATGGGTCGACCACGAGCATTTGGAACGATCAACTTCTGTAAATTGAATATTGAGGCTCGTATTGTTGATCGAATCGAAATTGAAAATGGGAACTCGAATAATCACGTCGAAATAAGTGGTTTTAAATTGGACAATCGATTAACTATAATTAATGTCTACAATAATCCATCATCGAGTCTCGAATTCTGAAGGAAACACTTTTGGAAGTAAAGGATTATATCGATGAAAGTGAAAATATTCTGATTTTTGGCGATTTTAATCACGAATTGAAATTGGGCAATCAACTTGAGTCGTTCATGCTGAAACCTTCGGCACAAGTCTATTCTCACGACGCGAATCGACAACAAACACTCGAACAGTTATCGATGGAGTATTCGGTCGAATTGACGACTATAATGTTGAAGTTTTCATCTACGAATATGCATCACATCATAAGCCATTAGTCATCCGTGTACATGAATTATAAAATATCTTATTTCAAAATACTCTGAATTAATAAAATGTATTCAAATCATTAAATTTTCTTTTATTTAACTTGTTAATATAACTGATCTGGGCGACAAAAATGCGCTAAAGTCCTCTGATCTACGCAGAGACTTTCCCATCATGTTTTTTCTATTTAGAATTTTTAAAACTGTTCAAAATAACTAGCGACATCTTTTAATTGATCTTTACAATTTTTTGTATACCAAATCTTCTCAAACTTTTTTTTAAACCATTCATGAATGAATATCCAACAGTCCATAAGGGAGAAGCTTTAAATGTTCTTTTATGTTTTTTTGTTTTTTTTGTTCATCTGGCGTTTCATGGTTGAGAATAAATTTAACAAGAGAATAAGCGCAAAATGATCGCCACTGATGAAAAAGAGAACTTGATGGCACGCGCAAAATTAGCGATGCATCAAAATGGAATAAACTTGGCAATCGAGTTTATTGAAAAATTTCATTTGATTAGAATTTTGATTTAATAAAAATAACTAATTTAAATTTTTGAAAAAATTTTCTTAGTAAAAACTTTAATAAAAAACTTTGAAATTTGCTTTTGAATTTCAATTTTATTTTTAACATGTAAATTTCAAAACCTTCCTTAAACCAAAAATTTCAATCTTCAGAACATGAAAATTTCTCTACTTTCAACAACATAAAATACATGACCAGTGTAAAAACTTTTTTTCTCATCAATCACAGCGTAACATTACCGGATAGTAGTAAATGAAGTCAGCTTTGAGTCACATTATTACAATATATTAAAAAGAGTTGAGTTCATTTTTATTTAGAGGGAGTAAAAATAGTTGATGCTTGTTACGGTCAATAACCTAATAATTAATTTTTTTTACATTCAACTGGTTTGTAGTTTTGTAGCTTACAGTTGATGATTTGGTCAATGTGGTTTATGAAAAGATGAGAAATGAATAAAAATTTTATTAGTGATAAAACGGGAAGAAATTTTTTTTCAAGATATCAAAAAAGACTTTTATATTTTCTTATTAGAAATTTTTATTGGGATTAAATTTTTACCAAACTTTTAAACAATCAAAAAAAAGTTAAAAACAATATAATGAAAATTTTTAACAATCGAAAATATTTAGATTATTTTCTTAAAAAATCATTAAAAATTTTTCAAAAGGTTTTTTCCATATGAAATACAAAAAGTATCATCAAACATAAAGCTTTGATAATTATCATGATATGTCTTCTTATTTTTCTACCTATAATAAAAAGAAAGAAAGAAAAAAAAGTAAAGTTACACACTTCATCCATTCATTAAACACTCAAACCATAGCATACCGTAGCAACATATATGCTGCCATTCCGCATATACACAGTACAATACACCTCATTTTCCATATACATAAGAGAATCTCTTCTTCTGCCGACAACAAACCCCGACTATGATTAATAAAAAGAGAGTTTCATCGTTGACTAGTAGAGCACAACGCCGCGCAGAGTTTTTTTTTCATTCGAAATAAATGTAATAATAATAATGTACATGTGGAAAAGCAGAAGAAAGAAAGAAAATGAGTTGAGTATGGAGTTTGGATGTGAAAGAGTGTATATATGAGTGACTGACTTTAAATCATCAGCATTGGGGGAGCAAAATGAAGAGGAAGAAAATGAAAAATGAAAGAAAAAAAAATAAAGCACACGGCAGAGAATTGAAAATTATATCAATTATAAAATTCATACACATCCGCATTTTATTATTTGTGTAAATATGGCACTAGTTTTGAAATTAAAATAAAGGAAAAAATGTAATCATTATGGACTGTAGTATGCAACAATATGGCTTCGGAAATGATAAAAAAAATTTAAATTTGATCCTCAAAATTGCTGCTGTCAATGTAGATTATTAAGCCTAAGTGATCTGTGCTTAGATAGATAGATTAAAGTTTTGTGCAGGTATTGTTAGCTATTGCTAGCTTTGTTTCCCAAACTTGACACATCATAGTGATTAATTATTCTGTACTCTACAGACTTATAACGTAAATAAATGACTGCTGCTAGAGACACAGAATGGAGTCTTTGTAAATTGTCTCAAAAAACTTATCACACAATAGATATGAACTTAATTTTATCAAATAAGGAAATTTATTAGTGTTTTAAGCATCTTTAAATAAAAACCATAAAATAAACTTGAAAAAATTCAATAGATGATAACAAAAATCTTCAGGGAGTATTTAAAATTTAAAGAAATTTATTTTCAAATTACCCACAATTTTTAGCGCATTTTTGCAAAAAATACGCTATTAGGCTCACGATGGCTGGCTGGTTGGCTGGCTGGCTGGCTGTGACAGTGATAACTCGGCAACGGTAAGTCGTGGAGAGGTGGTTGATAGCTTGTTAGAAAGGTCTCGATATGTAGGTAAGCCATCAAAAGAGATTTTTTGGGTAAATGTTGACCAAAGAGTGGTCCACCACATGCATGTCCATCACATGGACCAAAAAAAATTTTTTACCAAAAAGTCTTAAAATGTGATGAAACGTCGAGAACACATTTTAAAAAAATTGACATGTCGCTAAGAAAATTGGACTAAAATTATGTGAAATTTTGTTATCAAACACTGATCTGTTAGGCAAAAATGCGCTCTAATCGTCCGACCATCCAAGGTGTCGAGATTGATATATTTTTTTTATTTCTTTCATCATTGTTAAAAGAACTAAACTTCAACAAAACTTGAAATTTATTTAAAGAAATCATTTTATTTCCTCAACCACCTGTTTTAACTTATTTTCATTACAAAATGCTCATCTCTCACTATTAATGAGTTCATTCTATGAAATTTAACTACACTTTAACATAAAGTAATTAACTTCACTCGTTCATTCACTGATGTCCATAATACACATGCATTAAAAAAGTTAATTTCATCATTGTGTTAAAATAAATTTAAAACACAAACTGTGAGTTGTCTACGACTCTTCCTATGTGTGTATAAAAATTTTTCATTTTATTTTCAACCCCAATGAATTTAAAAATTTTAATTTTGACCGGAAATGCATTTTTATAAACATATAAAATGTAAAAGAAGAGACAAACGAAAGAAATTTGAAAAGTATAAGAAAAAGTAGGGAAGAAGTAGTTAGTTAGAAATATTTAATTTTTTATTGACAACAAATTATTTATAAATTCTAAAAGATTTTGTTTAAAATTTTTATTAATTGTATTTAATTAATAAAATAAACAACAAAAAATTCAGACAAATCCTCAAACAGTAAATTCATTTTTGAACTTCTTCATTACTTTAGAATTAAAATTAAAAAGTTCATTGAAATTTTCAAACTTCAAAAATATTTTTCCCTAAAACCAACAGGTGTCAAAATAAAAAAAATTTCACCTGATTTAAAATTCAGTCACACATTAATTTTTTGATTCATCATTTGACCACAACCAACAACAATTTCCCTTCATATAATTCTAAAAAATTCTCTTTTTCTTTATTCACAAACAATTTCCATATCGAATCAAATTATTTTCCTCTGCATCATTCTTCCGTTCGGTCGATTTAAACAGCAAAAGTAAATTCGAAATGAAAAAAATTTCATCTCTCGTTGATGCCGAAGGTGAATGTGCGCGCAGATGATGGATACAGTGCTCAATTTCCGAAAATATAAAACTATACTGAGAGAGAAGTGAAAGAACAATTCGTGATCGCTTTTATTTTCATTGCTCTCAAATTACGAGCTGGAATGAACCTTTTGGTTCACGGCACAATCGTCATGAATGAATTCACGTTTTTACGAGATACGCTCGATAGTCCGATAGAGTGAATAAGAGAGAAAAGTCAGTTGCTGAGCTTGGTTAGCATCCAGTCAAAGGAGGAGAATAAAGCAAAAAGATGAATGAGAGATTTTTTTCGGTGGTTTGTTGTTGTGGGAAAAAGTTTTCTTCACTTTGTGGGTTCACTGAATTGATTTGGTCTGAATGATTTTGTTATTGTTTTGCAAAAAATAAAAATGTTAATGGAAGCTTTGATACAGAAGAATAATATTGAAAATAAATTAAGAAAGACTTCTAATATTAATAAAATATCAAGCCTTGGCTGTTTAATGTCAGTAAAGACAAATGACTAAGGATGAAAACTTTGAAGAAATGATATAATTGATAATCAAAAGTAGTTGTAATTCAAACAGAGCATTCTAGGTTTATTTTTAATTTTCAAATTGCATACTGTTATGCATGCTTAAATAAAAATAAAAATTTATGAATATTTTATAATTTATTATTTGATGAATTTGATTAATTTTTGACTAAATCATCAGATAAATATTTTTCTTTACTTCATGCCTCTACCTTTATTTTTTGCGCAATTTTTACATAGAAAATGCAGCTTATAATTTAACTATTCCGCTGTGTTTTAATATCTAGAAAACTACAATAGATAAAAACTTATGGTTTTTTGCATTTGATTTGTGTTGTTAAATTATTCCAAAGAAACTTAGTTATAAAGCTATCACTAATTGCAATAATTTGTAAAATTACGAAATAAAATTTCCATATTGAAATTTTATAAACAAAAACATTTTAAGACGCACAACATTTCTTTTTTGTCACACGCAACAAATCATATTTTGAATTTGACTAGGCCGTTATTTTCAAATTTATAAGATCTATTTTAAAAATGACTCTAACATTCTGTGATCGTTAATATAAATGATCTGGGCGCCAAAAATGCGCTATCTGTTTTACGCAGAGACTTTCAAAACTTTTCCATACTTAGTTTTTTTTTTCAATTATTATTTTCTTTCTTCATATAATTTTTATTTTCTATAAATATTTTAATGACATTGTTTTGCATTTTATCCAAGGTCAATTTCTTGTCAGAAAATAAAAACAAATTATTTTTTCTATCAATTTCATCAAAATAAAACTTTTATTCTCCCTAAAATTCCATCAAAACAAATTGATCATTCTACAATAAAAACTTCTGTCATTTTTCCTTCCTATAAATGACAGAAATAAAACATAAATTCAATGTCACCTTCCGCCACCATTATTTGAAGCTTCTTCAAGTCACCATCAAATAACAATGAGTTGAATTGTAATTCTTTTATTTAACTGCCTGCCAACCAAAAGGAACCATACTAGCTTATTGTTGATTCATCATTGCCCCTCAGGCGTCTCATCCGTGCATGCATTATTCCACACCGGTTTATTCTTCTCTTCTTCAAAAAAAATGTTTTTTCATACTAAACGAAATTCCGTCTTATATGTATGTGACTCTCGCTGCTGTGAGTTGGCGTTGGGGAGTCTCGCACCAATGCCCACGCTGATCTACGTCATCCGGCACCATACATGAAATAAAATAAGGAGAAGAAAAAGAAGAAGTTGACTGTTGATTGTTGTCAGTAAAATGAGGAATTTTTAATTGCAAAAAAGGCTTCTTCTTTTGTTTGTTCGTTTTCTTTATTTTTACTGACTTCCTTTTTTTCTGATGCTTTCTCTTTTTTATTTTAATGGGAAATTTTTTTTAAGAATTTTAAAAATATTTTGTGAAAATTTTGTAAAATTTCTTTTTTTCATTCCACAACAGATTTGGGTTTTTAATTTCCTGTGTTTTACTCAATTTTTTCTTCTTATTTTTCAATCAATTCACTTTGACAGAAACCGCAAAAAAATCAATTTTTTCATTGAGTTTTTTGCACGACTGAAAAATTAGCATGAAAAATTTTGTTAGAGTAAAATAATCAAAAATTTTTTCTAATAATTTGCATGAAAATTGATTAAAATTTTAAATTTGTAGAAAAGTGTGAAAATTTTTGTATTTAGAAATTGAAAGTTTTTAATAAAAGTTATATTTTAAAAACTGAAATTATTTTATGATTTTTTTGAAAAATAAAATTTAGAAAAATAATTTGGCAAAATAATATTTTTACATCTCGTTTTTTTGCATTTTTTCATGTCCTTAAGTATTTAAGTTTTTCCTATGACAGAAAAATTTCCGTAAATATTTTTCATTTCTAGAAATTTCTTTTCGGAAATCAACATTACGAACACTACATGACATTAACACCTGTTGACGCTTTTGAAAAAAATGTCTGTACCAAAAATTTTTTATTTTTTTACAATTTTCAAAATCCTAACATATTTTTATCATGATATTTTCAAAAAAATTATTAAACAACTTCATAATTTAATTCAAGAAATGCTCGCGTGGCACAAATAGCTCCCTCTTGAGCCATATCTATCCATGTTTCACAATAGAGCACAAGCTTTTTTTCTTTATCCAATCTTCTTCTCTCTAGCACACACATATCACACATGCATGCACACACACTCAAACATTATAATAAATTTCCATTGAATTGATGCTTGGAGTAAGAAAAATAATTTTTTCACTTTTTTCTCTCTTTCTCGCTTTGCTCGCAATACATTTTTCATGCTGCTACACGATGAAAATGATGTCGAGCATGGAACGGCACGCGACTACATACCGTAACGTATTTGATAATTTTCTTTGCTGCTGCTTTTTATGTTGATGTTTTTCTTCTCTTGTGAGATATGTTATTACTGTTGAGTCTCTTTATTTTTCTTGAGCTATCTATAATTATTATAATATGACTATATTATTTTTGAAATTACTTTGATGATGATGACGACAAAAGTTAAAAAAGAAGAAAATTAATTTTCTTTTAAATAAAGTTTTGATAAAATTTCTTAGTCGATTGATAAAATGTTTTTTCTTTTATCTCGTATCTTGTAATTGTTATAAAGACTAATTATATCTACAATAAAAAAGCTCTAAAAGTACAAAAGAACAACTATTTTTAATTATATTTGAAAAAGAATTCATTGAAATTCAGTTGAGGTAAAATTTCAGATTGTTTCTTGAAAAAAAACTTTAAAACTATCTGATAATTCCTAAGAAGATCTCAGATATTTCGCAAAAAATATATAATTCTCAAAGTCAAGCAGAAGTTTTGAAAATAAAGACAACATTTTTTATTTAGTTTGTCACAAAAATTCACATAGATAAAAGTGTGATGCAGAAAACCTTCAGCTCTTAAATGTGCTGTAACTCAAATAAAATTTGCAACTACTCTGATAATATGATGTAAATATTGTACACTTAATTATTAATCTTATGTCGGTTAAATAACGAACATAAAATCTACTAAAAAATTAGTTAAAGTTGACATCCGAAACTACGTTTGTTAGACTAGAATTTGATTAACTCCATAAAGGTTCAAAGTACAGAGTTGTTTTGTAGTCCGTCTATGTCTACATTTTTACGTAGATGTAGACGAAAATTTTTCTGCGTAGACAGTTTTGTAGACCAAATTTTTGTCTCCGTAGTCGCCGTCTACGGTCTACAAAACTGTCTACAAAGACAACAATGTAGATTGTAGACATTTACACATTTTATGTTAATTTGTTTGCTTTTTCTGATATTAAATGACATCCCTTGATAATTATTTTTTTCTCAAAGTTGATACTTACTTTTCTTTACCATTATCTATATTAAGAATATACAACTTCCATAAAAAATTTTAATTTATCTTTTTGAATGTAAAATATTTTTTAAAAACTTTAAAAATAAAAATTTCTACTTCATTTTCCATAATCTTCTGACATCTTCATTTCATCTATTTTTTTATATTCCACTTCATATATTCATTCACTAACACATATTGTACACCAACCCAAATTCAACTTAATTTAGCAACATATTGTAGATGGAAATGACGATTTAAAATTGTATATGAGGGAGGGAAAGACACATACAAAAAAGCAGCATAGCAATGAAAAAAAAAACAATAAAATCATATATAACTTTAAATTAAAGGCACACACAATATAAAAAGTATAAAATAATAACAATTTTTTTGTCAGAAGAAAAATCAAAAAACCGTAACGAGTAATAATAAAATAATGAAATGGAATAAAAGATGAGCAAAGAAAAAAGAAGAAGATGAAGAAAAATATCATCATGAACTCATATTGTACGAAATGTCAAATTTTATTTAAACTTTTTTGATTGTTTTTGATGTTGAAAAATGAGATTTAAATTTGTCTATGTGTGCTATTTTTTGAGGTTTTTCTTGATATTACCTAATGCAAAAATTTTGCTTTTCATTTAAGGCGGTTTTTGACTTAAAAAAGATTTCGAATATTTTGATTAATAGAGTACATTTAGGTTTTTGACGCTTCCAGTCATTTTTTGTTTTACTTTTTAAAATTTTCCTAATTTTAACCGTCAATTAATAAATTTAAGTAAAATTCAAAACATAAAATGAACTAAAATTTGACAAACTAAGCTCGAAAGTTTCAAAAAAAATCTTGAAAAATTCATTACAAAAACTAAAAAATTAAAAAATCACAACAGAAAATTTCAAGTAAAAGTAATTAAAGTTTTTCATCTCATTATCTTTTACAAACATTTATTTTTTCCATCTTCTTTTGTATTCCGCACAAGCGAGAGATAATTAACTACAAATTTTTATGTTTATCTAAACTTCCATTGGCATAAATTTCAAAGTAAATGGAAGGAAAGTTAAAATATGCTCGCAAGTCTTTGTTATGTATGTTAAAACTTTAATTTACATTTTTTCTTTTATATTTAAATTTTTTTTTTGCCTCTCTAAAGAGTTGAATTTTTATGTAAAAAGAGAAAAAGAGAAGAAAAATTGTTTAAATTTTATGTTAATTGTCTTCTTATGATAATATTCGTTGAAATTATGCCTGTGCGTAGTTGAAGATAATAAATTTTAATCTTAGGGATTTTTTTCTTGTGTTTTGAAAGATTAATTTTATTGAAAATGGAAAGGGAAATTATGGGCAAAATAGTAATAAAAATATTATAAAAAGTTTGTAATTTTTAAAATTTATAAACAATATTAAATTTTGCCATAAATCTAAAAGAACTATTTTAAATATCAAAAAATACAAAGTTAATAAAAATTTTTTTAAAAATTTTATTGATTTACACATTTTGTGTCACTCAGCAAATAAGTTGATGCAGAGATTTCGTTAAAAGCTTGCATAAAAATTTATTTATTTAGAATATTTTTGTGAATTTTCTTGAAATTACCGTAAAATTCTATTAAAAAGTTTATTAATATTCTATCATTGTGTATTAAGTAATTTGTGATATAACTTAGGGTTGGAAAAATCATGGATAGATGGATTAAAGATTTGTGCAGATGGAGCTATTGCTAGCTTCAGGAGACGTAGACGTCTGTTGTTTCCTAAACCTGCCACATCATAGTGATTGAATAAACTGTACTCCACAGATTTACAACGTAACTAAATGACTGCTACTAGAGACACAGAGAATTGAGTCTTTGGGCCACATAAGTGTCCCTATTCCGCTGTAGGAATGTAAATTGTCTCAGAAAAACCTATCACTATAAAGTATGGAAAGTAAGTATCTTTCAACAGATTTTGTCACAGATTTTCACAGATTTCCAAACCTGATTTAACTTTCATAAGAATTCTGGAAATATAAAAAAATTTAAATGCATAATTGATGAAAGTGGTCATAACAGGCTTTTTTATAGCTTTTTAAATTAAAAATTTATTTCCCTTTTCAAATTTTAAAACAGTTTCATTAAAAAAATTTTTCTTTTAAAATTTGCACCCTCTTACAATTTTTTCAACATAAATACAGACAAGACTTCTCCCTCGTTCATTTCTATTCATTCTTCTTTTTCCGCGTCTTCTTCGCGCACTTTATAACTTAAAAACTTCTTCTCGACCGGATGTTCGGTCACCCTTTTCCTTTTTGTTATAGCAACAACTCTTTTTATATTCTACTAAATATAAAACAAAAGAGAAAAAAACGTAAGAAAAAATTTATGGCTAGCAAGCGATCACATAAAATAAAAAAAGAGAGAAAGGCTTCTGACTTTTAGTTGTGTCTCTTCCAGCAATTGTTCTAACTTTTTTACTCTTTCTCTCTGTGTGTTTTGCTATGTTTGGTCACAATTGGATAAGTTGTAACATCCAGATTACAATAGAATGAATGAAGAAAATAAAAGAAGGAAAAAATTCCGGTAAAGAACTCTTTTTTGATGTTGATTTTTATTTTAAAATTTACAGAGTTGAGAATGAAAACTTTTTATCAGAATTTTTTGATTTCTAAAAATTTTAAAAATTTAAAAAAGTTTGAAAATAAATTTGTATCTTTCAAAATTTAAAATCTGTTCTAAAAGAAAATTTAGTGAAAATCAAACAAACTTAGAAATATTTTTAAAATCTTAGAAGTTTTAAATTTTTAAGCTCTTTGTCAACTCTGTAATTTTTAAACTTTATGAATCTCATACACCCAACAAACGACGCTGTTCTTTTTTCCTAGTGACATTACACGGGACGGTGGAACGAAATTACATAATTTAAAAGTGACAGAATGGTATTGTTCTCTCTCTCTCTCTCTTTTGCAGTTAAACAAAGTTTATTTTTCTTCTTTTGTTTTAATTTTTTTATTTGTGATTATAATCAAGATTTTTTTTAATATTAGTAGTTTGTTGTTTTTTGTAGCTATCTTTGTAATGATTGTAAATTAACTTTAAGTGATTGCTATTGTGTTGCTGTAGTTTATATTATTGTGCTTTATGGCTGAAGAAGAAAAAGAAGTCAAAATTAAGAATTTTTTGAAATTTTTAACAATTTTGCATAAAATATTTGAAGAAGCGAATGAAAATAGAATTTTATTTTGATTCCTGAATTTAATGGAAAAAACTGCAGTAAAATTCTTGAAATTTTTTTATAGAAATTTAAAAAATTCCTAGAAATTTCTAACTATGTAATTTTCTTCAGTTGCCAATTATTCAAAATTTATGCTAATTTTTTATTATGCACAATCATTTTTTATTTATTTTAGGACTTCAACAGTAGCAAAAAAATTTTCAAAATTTTATTTCTGAAAAATTTTTATAATTATATTAAATGTCAACTAATTAAAAATTCTTAATTTAGTTCTCATCATAATCCTTAATTCATTATTCACCCTTCCCAAGAATTTCTTCTAGAAATAAAAAAATTCCCACCAAAAAATGCAAATTTAAAAAAACTTATCATCAATTAATCAAAAAAAAATTCAAATTTGCATCAACTTGAATAAATTTTCATTCAAAAAAATTCCATCATTCTTAAACTCTATGGGAAATTTTTCCCCTTGTAATTAAATGTTTATTAAACTAGCATAAAATTGACGAAACTTGACTTTTTCACTCTTTTTTGGTCACTTATATGCACCCCTTTTAAAAATTAACTTTTTTTACTTTAAAAGCGAGGGAGGAGTGCTGACTAATTCGACATAAACTAGTTCAATTTCCGCTGCAACAGTTGCTAATAACCGTGAAAAATGTCCCGCGCTCCTGTTGCTTTAACTTGTCAATTATTAAAATGGGAATTTTTATGAATTTTTATTGAGGGTGGGAAAAGTTTTTTAGTTTCTTTAGTTGGTTAAAATTGTGGAATTTTAAAGAATTACTTTCTAAGCAATGGCGCATAATTTTACATCTTCGTTCTCGATGGTTTAACTTTCTCTACTTAGTAAAATTTGATAATTTCACATTCTTTAGTCTTTCTAAATACTTGTTTGTATTGATCTATGAGTCAATAAAAATCTGTCATAGTATTTTTTTATAAACATCCAAGTATCCTAAGAAATAGTAAAATATTTTTTTAAAACTAACAGGTTGTTTAGACAAGTTTTATTAAAACAAATAAAAGAATTTGTCTTTTCCACCCATTCGATAAAACATTTTATTAAAAATTTCCTTTTATAAATTTTTTTACACATCTAAAATTGTATATAAATTAAGTTAGAACATATCAAGCATGACATGCCTTAATGCATTTAAATTTAACACCAAAAAAGGGCTATGCAGTTTAGTCCATCTACAAATGTTCACACATAATTTTTTATTCAACATAAAGAAAATAAAAAGAGCAAAATGCATGCATGTTAAACTTTGCAACTTCCTGATGCATAAATTGAGCATTTGAAACCGGAAAGGCGCGCAAATTTTGTCGCTTTTATGTCAACAATTAAAAATTTTATTTTACATGCAATTCTGTAATTAATCAATATAAAAATTTGCAAGAAAACTTTCATAATTTTTTATATCTTTAGAAACTTTGATCAAAAGAGCTCGCAATAAAATTAGAAATTTTTTTATTTATGAGTTTTTATCGTGATTTAAATGTTTATTGAAGAAAAATGATTTTTTGATGATGATAAGTTAATTAAGAAAAAGTTTGTATGCAAGTTGTTAGCTGTCAGATAAACATGAAATGAAATTTTTTATGATAAATTTGCATCTTTAATTGAAACATAAAATTTTTATAATAAACAACTCATGTGAAGTTTATGTAGTGAAATCTATTAATTTATTACTTGAAATTGATTAGCAATAAAATGTTGTAATGTTTGAAATTGTAGAAATCCAGGCCTCTGCACTCGTTGCTTTCGTGTGACTTTTTGTACTTTTTAGTAATTATTTGTACTTTTTATTTGCTTTTTTGTACTTTTTTGTACTTAAAAATGTTTTTTTTTGCTTCTTTTTTTAAGTGCACAGAGCTGGGTAGAAATGAAAAAAAATTTCATGTTATTGAATTTTCTATAGGATGAAAATTTTGGTTTATTTCAAAAAATAAGCACATAAAAATTTAAATCTTGTAAGCTAATTTTTGCAAATTATTTAAAATTTAGAAAAAAAAGATTTGTTTAATATTCATAACTAATTATTTCTTTCAATCTAATAATTAATCTTCATCATCATTATAATCATCCTTTCTTACTAACTGTTAAGCTCCACAAACTTCATAAATCACACACTTAAATACCATCATCATCATCATGCTGTGCTTTTCACTTTACTATCAAAACATGTAGCAAAAATAACATAAATAATTTATGATAATTCCATCTTTTTAAGTAGCAACAACACGATTCTTAGCGGAGTTATGATTTACTCGCTCAAGATGCATTAATAATTAATGCTTTTTATTCTTATATTTCTAATGAATGCATAGAACAGTTAGTTTTTATTTTCTAGAAAGAAAATTGTATTTTTTGCTAAATTGTTAAGATGAGTTTGATCAAGTGTGAAAAAATGGAAAAGAAGTTTAAATAAGTATAATTAATTCTAATTGATGCGAAATTGATTAAAAATTATGAACGAGTTATTAAAAAGAAGAAATTTTAACAAAGTTAGAAGATTAAGAATAAATTAAATTTTTATTTTTTGTAAATTTTTAAATCAGTTTGAACTTTGATATTTAGGCACTCTTCGTAATAAAAATTTATAGTAGATTTGACAAAATTAATAAAACAGTCGATTTTCTTTGAGACAGTTAATTTTTCGAACTATAATCTAAAATTCTATAATTTGAATTATTTCATGAAAATTAAAGTATTTATACATTTCAGATCGGAAATCAAACTGTCTTATATAAAAATTGCTTCCTCAATTCTCTTTTGAATTCTACAAAAACTTTCAATTTATAATTGTTTCTTCATAATTTTATTGTTAAAAAAAATTTAAATTTCAAACTTTTATTAAAAAAAGACAAAAATCAGTATTTTTATTTCCACAAATTTTCTTATTTTTCATTTTTTTTCCATATATAAAACAATCCAACGGCATTTTAATCTTCAACAATTTATTCTCAAAATGTTTTTCTTGTTCTTATTGCAAACAAAAATTTTTTTTAAATTTTTAAAAGAATGAAGAACATGAAAAAGAGTAAATCGCAAACAATTCCATAATGATCGTGCTTCTTTCTTATTTCTTTGTAATTTTCTGGCTCAACATTTCTTAAGCCGTTGAGGAAGTAAGGGGAAATTGTTTCTCGTTAGAATCAAGCAGGTGCAAGTCTTACGTTGAACGGCGCAAACAATTGAATAGAAATTGGATTTTTTTGTATAAGAAAAATAATAAAAAAAATTTCTAGACGCAATCAGGTTTTTTTCGGTGGTAAGAAAGAATTAAAAATATTTTCAGGTGGATTTTCAATTGTTGTCTTGTGGTTTTTATTATTTAAAAAAAGAGAAAGATCAATAAACTTTTTGATCTAAGTGGATTAAAAAAAAGTCAATGCAGTTGTAACTTTCGAGATTAAAAGGATTTGAGTTTTTGATTAATTTATTAGGATTAGACTAAAATTAAAAGAAAAATTTTAATTTTTTTAAATTTTATCATGATAATTTGTCATTTTTAAATTAGTTATTGTTTTTTCCTTCTTTACAACCTTGATCTTCTTTTTTCACTTCAAAACTTTTTCCAACATTCATCAACCATTTTTTTCCTAATCAATGTTAAAATCTTTAATCATTCTGAAGGATCGAAAAAAGCGCTCATCTTCAACCATGCGATACAAAAAATGCAAGAACATCACACAGATTCCTCCACTGTTGCTCAGATTGCAGCGCACACGCCAACTTCTCATAATCGCCGCCGTTGCGTTTGCGCTTAAATGCACTTGACTGAGCAGAGCAGTGCAACATAATAATGTACAATAATGCGAAGCAGGCAGATGGGCACAAATACACGAACATTCATTGCTGCTGCTGCCATGGGCCGATGAACAAGTGTCTGCAGCCTTTTGTGAAAATTCTAGTTCAAAATCATGGAAATTTGTTGTTTTATTTACTACTAACCTTAACATAAATTTGCATTTGCAGTTTTGTTTTGTGCGTGATTTTGTAGAGCAATAATAAAAAATTGCAGAAAATTTGCATTAAACTTGAATGTCAAGGAATTTAAAAATTATTATTTTTTCAGCTTCTGAATTTGTTACAATAAAAAATAATTTTTTTATATTCCGCTTTACATCTTTATTATTTCCTTTCATTCATTTATTGATCGCTCTTTCTTTTTACTCTTTCGTTCTCGCTACAGTTTTGATCATTCTTTCTTTTTGGGCTATTGTTTGGTTCTTGTTTGTTCAATTGTAAAAAAACTCGATCAATATTGGAATCTCATTGATGATTTATGTTGCTTTTGTTTGCACTCGAAATGATGATCGCCACGTGAGAAAATCTTTGAAGTCATTTGGAATGGTAAACGAGAAATTTTTATGAATGAAATTTTTTCTGATTTAAATGAGAAGAAGAAATGTGAGATGAGAAATTTGTTAATGATTTATTGAATTTGATTTAATAAGAATTCTTGATGTTTCAATGAAGGAAATAGACGTTTATGATTTTAAATAAGAATTTAATGATTTGCTTACTTTTTATTTAAAATATTTTGGCAATTTCAAATTTAAAAATCTTTTTTTAAATACAGGAAAGAATTTAGAATTTTTCTAATTAAAAACTTTTCGTCATCGAAGTTATTATAATTTAATTAAATTTTTAAATAAATATTTTTAACCTTGATATATTTAAAAAATACCTTCAAAATTAACCATAAACAATTGAATAAAATTTTTGATTCCATCATCAATTATTATTATTTTTCAACCCCAAAAAAACAATCGAAAAAAAGCTTATTAATAAATCACAAAAGAAAATGAAATTAACGACACAAAAGGAAGGAATTTTAATGACAACAATATTGTTGATGAAAAACAATGGAAGCAACCAAAAAAAACACATAAGGCACCTTAAAAATATGTGTACAATGAATTTTTTCGTAAGTGGCAGCTCATCATCATTATCATCAAAATTTTTTATTCAAAAATTGACATTTGTCTGTTAAAATTTTATTTCTGACTTCTTTTACAACAAGCAACAAAAAAACTGCCAAGTAAGATCTCAAAGTCAATTTGTAACGCATGGTAAATCACATACGAGCTATATTTTCTTTCCTTCTAGTCATTATGAGTGAATATGTGAGCCATCTGAAGTGAAATTGAGGTAGAAATAAAGAAAAAAAATAGCAAAAGAAAAAAATTACTTGTGTGCACAATTTAATTATTCTTGTTGTCGCGTGCGTAATTTACAAGTTATTAATAACAGAAAAAAAACTTTTCATAGAGGAAGAAGAAATTTGTAATTTAAAGTTATGAGACATTGCAATCACTGGGGAGGAACCAAAAAGAAAGCTAAAATATGGACTGCAATTATTTGAATTAAATATTATGAAGAATGTCATGTATGATGAAAATTAAATTTAATTTTCTCTTTAATTATCAAAAACATATTTTTTTCTCACTCTCATCAATTTTTTAATGATTCATAAGAAGAAATTTTTTTGTTCTCTATGAAATTTGAATAAAGAATTCTTTCCGATTCTTTTTTCTGTTTTCATTCAGATCAAAGCGTGCGGTTGAAATCAATGAAATTTGAAAAGGTAAAGAATGAAGTTAAAGATGAGAAAGAATGAAAAACAGAAGCTGAACAGAATTGATCTTTGTTATGAAAATTGATTTGTTTTGAATATATCAAGTTGTTTTAATGAAATATTTTAAATATTTGTGTAAAGTTTAAATTAATAAGTAACTAAAATAAAAAAGTTCAGGCGAAAAAATCAACATTGCAGATTTACATTTTTTTTTACATTTTTAAAAATTGTTTTAAAAAAATTTTAATTTTATCTTAAATAATTTTCTCAACTACATCATGAAAATCTTACATCAGCACACTTTTGTATTTTCAGCAAAAAAACTTTTTTTTTAATGAAAACAAAAATGTAATAATGACAATAGAACAAAAAATTTACTAACATTAAATAAAACACAATTTTTTATTCATTCAAAAGCTTCATTTGTGATTCTTAATGATTTTCTGTTTGTGTTCTGCTTTATTTTCAATATGTGTTGTATTTTACACTCAATGTAGTAGTAAAAATAAAGTTCTGACTGTATTTGAAAATATTCGTGTGCTTTACTTTATATTTTTTGAGTTTCTGCTACTGTTTGTGAGATTTTATTGTGAAAAATAATTGAAGAGCTAGAAGTTTTATTTTATTGTTCATGTGCGATATGGAGAGGTTAAAAAAATTATAGAAACGTAATAAAAAAAGGATGAGTCATTGTTGGAAATTTTAGGTATGATTACTGACGTCAAATTGAAATTTTAAGTTTTTTAAATTTTTTATCAAAACTATTTTTTATTTAAAAATCAAAACAAAATTTTAAAAATATTTTTTCATATCATCCAAAGGAAATCAAACGACGATCTTCTTTTCATTTCTTTTGCTCTTTATTTCTTAACTGCTCCATACGTGTATATTCATAAAAAACTCATACGAATGAGTAACTCCACCCTAATTATCCATCACGATTGGCTGAATTTTATTATTTTTTCTTCTTCTCTTGACGTGCTTTACCTTCTTCTGTGTCTCACATTCTTCTACTTTTTTTATTACTGTTGCTGGTTGATATTTTTTGTTTTGTCTTTGTATGTCTATCTTATCATAGATTACTTTTTAAAATGTATTTTTTATTGTGGTTACATTTTGAAAAAAATTGATAGAAAACATTGATGAATATAAAAAAATTTCATCCTTCTTTTCTTTTACAAATTTTATAAATTCTACAAAGAACATCTTCAAAAATAAAGAACCAAAAGATCAACGAAAAAAAACAACGATAGACAAAAAAGTATAAAAAGTAATTTCTTTTTACATTTTCATGTGATGTCATTCAACTGCTTTCGCGCGCTCACTTAATCAGCACCTGTTACGCTCCTGTACAATAAAATAATATAAAATACAACTCTACTCTCTTTTCTCTCTCTCTCTTTCCATATTTATCTCTACTTGTACCTTTAATTTACAATTTAAATAACATATAAAAAAGTAATTTTTTTTCATCTGTACTTGTATGTGTTTAACTTTTATTTATTTGTATTGCTGCACACACCTTCAATAGTGTAGTTATTTTTTCTGTTGCCTTTTGATCGAACAACATAAAGAAGAAAAAAAGCGAGCGAAGAAGTCGCGAGAATGGTTGCGATCGGCAGTTTTGTATGAGGCCTTAAGTCGATAGCACGGAACAGTGAGTTTGAGCTTTGCATTGAGCCTGAAAAGAGACAGCTTCTAAATAGAAGGGAATAAAAAATTTCGGCAAAGTGCAAAGTGTACAACTGCGAGTGAGCCTTTTTTAAATTAACTCGAAAGTGACGCTTTGTTGAACGAAAAATTTTTTGAAAAAGTAAAGATTTTCATGTGAAAAATAAAGAAAAGGATGAGATTGAAAAGAAGCTAATTTTGAAAAAGAATTTTTGAAAAAATTCTAAAGTTTAGAAATTTAAAAACAGTCAAAAATTCAAAACAGAATATAAAAAATATTAAAATTTGTGTACTGGTAAAACAAAAAAGTTTTTTGTGAATTTCAAGAGTTGAAAAAATACAAAAGATTTTCTAAAATTCTGAACGAATCAAAATAAAAAAAATTTTGTATTCTTTATGTTCTAAAATTTATAAAATAACAAAAACATGAACACTGAAGGACAATTGACTAAAATAAAACAAAAAAAGTGTAAACCATTAAACAAATAAAACTCAAACACTGTTCCGTAAAAATACCCAAAACAAATATCAATCTTGGTGATTTTTATAAAAAAAATAATTAAATAAAAATTGACGAAAAATTTCAAAATAACTTAAAAGTGAAACTTTTTTTCCAAAGAACAACAAAAAGAAGATCACAATATAAAACAATCCTTTAAAAATAGAATCTTCACAAATTTAAAAAAGCTCAAATTTATATTTTAAAAAAATAATCGAACACAATTCTCATATAAAAAGTCTTCAAACCATAAACCTCCCAACATAATTCAAAACTTGCAACAATTTAAAACTAAAAATAGCAACAAGTTGCATAGAAGTGATGTAAACATTTTGTTTTATGTAAAATATAACAAAAAAAATAAAAAGCAATAAACAAATACAGTAAAAAGTGCAAAATAAAAGTAAAATTGTGAATTAGTTAAATAACAAATGAAATGACTTGAGTAATAGTAAAAATTATAAATTTTTTATTTGCATAAGTAGAAAGAAATAAAGAAAGGTGAGGAAGTGATTGATTTAGGATTTTAAAAATAAAAGTTTTTTGACTTTTGAAAAAGAAAATTTTAGGATTAAATTTTGATAATGTTTTTATCTTAACTCAGATATTTTTAATAAAAAATTATTAAATTTTGTTTTTTTTTTCAAAAAATTTCATAAAATTTTTTTACAATAGAATTGAAGAAAAAAAATTACAATACTTTTTTGCTATTGACTTTTATAATCAAAAAATATTTTCTTCTGACTTTAAGAAGCAGTTATTCGATTTTTATTAAGAATTTTTAAAATTTGCAAAATAAAACAATTTATTTAAAAATTCTTTCAACTTTTTTATTTGTAATTAAATCCAAATCCGAGAATTTTTACTTTTAAATATTTTTTCATTTTCAAAAGATTTTTTTTGAAAAATTATTTTAAAATTTAGAAGAAATTTAAAGATAGTAAAATAAGTAGAGAAAAGACTTCAACAAGCGAAAAGAAGGGAAAGAAAATTTTACAGTATTTTTTTCATAAAAAATTTTAATCAGTTTAGGGAATTCTATTTTAGGCTGTTTTATCAGATTAGCTTGCTAAGGCTTAAATTGATATTAATAAATTTTTTAGTTCAAAATAAACAACAAGAAAAATAGAAAATTTCCACAGAAATTTTTAAAAACTTTGAAATAAAATTTCATGTCAATTTTTTATACTGACTATTTCCCTAAATTGATTCATCAAAAAGATTCTTTATTAACTAAAAAAGAGTTCTTAATAACAAAAAAGTTCTCTTACTGTGGCTCACCACTGTCCATCTCAAATTTCAAGTCATTCTTTCCTTTCACAATTTATTTTCATCTTCATTTAATTAAAACCTCAAGTAGCAATGCAACAGTCAACTTTCAAAGATGATCAAAATTTCACGCGGTTCTTCGCTTTTAATTTCTCACTCACTCTCAGGAAATAACGATCGAAAGACATACAGAAGTATTTCCATCCGAATTTTTTTTTAATTTCGATTTTTATTTCCACATTTTAACAAATTAGAACCGTAGCTGATTTAAAAGAGAGAATGTGAGAGAAAAAAGTGTTGAATGAATCATACGCTATGAAATAAACTTTAAATTTAGTTCTTTCGCTTTCGACAATGAGTTGTCAAAATTGTTTATATGAGTTGTAAAATAAAAAATTTTTTTTGGAAGAATTTTGTTGAAAATTGATTAAGAATGAAAAAATTAAATTTTTTTTAAAGCTT
>CM031382.1:6101933-6164163 GCA_018290095.1 Polypedilum vanderplanki | reverse complement strand
ACATTTTTTTAGATTTGTGTTTTGAGCTTCTAAATTTATTTTAAAATTGAACTTTTACGTGAAGACTCAAAAGATAATTTAAATTAATTAAATGATTGGAATTGATGCCAACTATTAGGAAGAATATCTAAATTTTTATTTTAACGAATTTAAAAAAAAAGATCTAATTTTAATGATTTCAAAACTTTATCCAATAAATTTTATGAAAAAGTTTGGTAACCATTTAAAAAAAGTCACATTTTGAATTGAAAGTTATAAAATCTCAAACAGAAGCTTAACATAATCTTCAATCTGTCTTACTTTAAATTACTCTGTTTATTTATTCATTTCTTTCTTTATTTTCATTTTCTATCTATTTAATGCTTTCCAATCATTTTAGTTTCTTTTCTTTCTTTTCTATTTCTACACAAAATTGATTTATGTAAAACAGTTTGCGAAAAATAAGAAAATGGAAGTTTTAAAAAAAGTAAAGTTAAATTGTAAGTAACTAAAAACAGTTGTCGATAGACGAAGAGAAAAAAAATTATTTTTTCCGGGGCAATCACGCTTTCAAAAAAATTAATCACAAGTTGAATGAAAAAGATTGAGAAAAATTTGGTTTGTGATTATGAAGATTCAGGAAATTCTAATAATTTCCAAAAATCAATAAATTTAAATTTTTTTTGACAGTTCAAAATTATTTTTTAAGAAAATTTTTATTTAAAAAAATTCTTTCTTAAATGCCTGTGATTAACGTCATAATTCTCTCCTTCTCACTTTTTCTCGCTTCCATGTTTTCTTACCCTTAGGCAAGTAATTTGCATGTTTGCGCTTTATTCATAATTTACTCAGATGTGCTTTCTCAAGTACCGAAAATAAATCACTTTAGGGCAAAAATTAAGATGCAAGAAGTCGTGAATTGAGTAACAAACTTATAATTTTAACATTTGAATCTTGTTAAGTGTAATGCTAGTAGCTCTAACAAGACGTTAAGTGAATGAGATTGAGATTGTGAAGGAAATAATTGTTAGTTTGTGGTTTTTGTGTTAATTTGCTAAGTTTAGAATGAAATGGAATGAAAATTTCAATTTTAGAAAAGTTTTAAAAAATTTTTAAATTCTATAAAATTTTTTAAACTTTGTTTCTATTTTTTGATGAAAATTAAAAATTTTTTAAACATTTTTTTGGCAAAAGTTTTAAAAAAATTAGAAAAGTTTGAATTTTTAGTATAATTTTGAAGTCATCAAACTTTATTTAAGCTTAACCTTCCTTTTAAGATTTTTAAGGCTCGTTTACTAAATATTCAACAAAATGTCATTAATTTCAATTTAGAATTCCCAAAAATTTTTCTTTTTCTAACAATTATCAAGTCTAGTCATAGGTCAAGAAAGTTCAAGTTCAATAACATAACAATTACAAAATAAGTCAAACAATTCACATTTTATCATAGTCTCGTCTAAAATACACACAAAAGTAAAGTTTTTACCCACAACTTGTCGTCTTTTTCTCATAATAATAAACAAAGTATAAAAGAGGAAATGTGAGACAGTAAAAAAATTTCCATTTCTCTGATAAAGAATTTTTTCCTCTTTATTTTATTCAACACAAATAGAAAATGATTAGCATAAAAAGAGTAAAATCAAACTGCGAGCGGGCAGTTCAAGGCCATTTTTATACCAACAGGTTCTTTCTCTTTTTCTAGCAAGCAAAAAAGACAATTCTGTGAACTTTTTTCATTCTATTTTCTTATAAAATTGGTAATGAAAATGAAAATGTAGTAGAATGATAGAGAGAGTATTCAGAGCGTAGAAGATGACTGAGTGCGGGTCAGTGTTTTCGCTTTCAAGAACTTTTAAGAGCGCGTGTGATGGTTTGAATATAATTAAAGAGATTCTTGACATGGGAATCGCTTTGTTTTCAAAATCAGCTTTAAAAAGGGAAATCACAAGAAGTTGACCGAGTGCTGGGAACTTTTTTTTGCTCTCGCTTTTTAATTTTAGTGTTTGCGAGTGAAGGAAGGAAGGAGTCAATGGTTATTTATTTATTCTTGATTTATTTTGTATTCTGAGTTGAAGACGGTGATAATTAAAGGAATATTCTCGTCATTTGTGAGAAAATTTTGGCAAAATTAATTGAAGGAGTGGAATTAAGATAATTATACGAGGAAGATTTTTTAAAATTTTTATGGGAAAAATTTATTCTTTTGTAATGATTAATCTTGAGTGGTTTTTGCAAAAAATGAGTTATTTGATTGCAAATAAACTTTACAAAACTTTGTCCTAAATAAATTTTGTATTGATATTCTTTGCTTTTCATTCACTTGCTCTAATCTACTAGGGTAATAAAATACTCAATTGCAACTGACAAGCATAAAGTTCTAACTTAAAAAATTGTGATATTTTCTTTATTATAAAATTAGATTTTTACTAAAATATTTTGTCGAAGTATAAAATCCAATAACATAATTAAATTTGTTTCTTCATCAAACAAATCAGAACAAAAATAAACAACATCAATTGAAACCACACGCCATTCACACACATAGCAAATTGAGCTTGTTCAATGTAAATAGAAAAATATAATAATGTGTCATATATGCATGAGTAAATAATTGCTAGTCACGGAATATCATGCGGAATTGCCTTTTGAATAGATGAACAAAAATGCTTTTAAGATTTGAAACTTTGTGAATTAAAACAAAGCACGTGAAACTAATTTTAGATTTTTTTGATTAAAAGATGATGAGATTGATTTAAGGAATTGTTTTATATTGAATTTTTAGGTACTTGTTGATTCTTACATGCAGGAAATCAAGATAAATAATTTAAAAGATTTAGAAAAGATTTTAAAGAATTTTAAAGCATCATAATGTTAAGGTAATGTTATCGAATGGCCTAAAGCATCTATAAAATTAATTTTATAATCAAAAAATGAAGCAATTTCTTAAAATTTTTCTTCAAATTATCCATTTTTACAAAATTAAATCAAAAAGTTTCATGTCAATATTCAAATGAAATCATCATAATAAAAACCGCCATTAAAAGTGAATCATTTACACTGAAAATCGTCATCACAATCAAGCAACACAAAAAAATTGAAAAATCAAAGCTACACTTAAAAGATCACTCACACTAAATCAAGTATATAAAATTCTAAGTTGAAGCTACTTAATTACGTATAAAAATAAAAAAGTAGCAATGACAATGAAAAAAAGACGACAAAAAAATTTTCATGTGTTTGTGATAAAAACAAAAACTTCGAGGTGTAATAGCAAGAAAATTTAAAAATTTCGTTCAAATTTGTTCACTCACAGCTGTTACGACTTGTCCCACATGTATAACTACAATTTTATTATTCCAATTTGAAGCTTTGCAAAAAAAAAAATAGCGACAAAAAACTCTCGACAACAATTGTGTGAATTTTTCTCACAAATAGAACGTCCGACGGCTCTCTTAGATTTTTTTTCATTCGGCATGCCGGCAAATAAATGAAATAAGCAATAAAAAAAGTAAAGTTGTATTGCATGGTTAGTCATGTCAATGTGAGTGTTTTTGACTTTGTGTACTCGATTGTTACCGGAAAACAAATTTTTTTGCTAAGTAGAATGAAGAATGGACATGATAGAGATAGTCAATGAATTAATTTTTGTAGGCTTTTGAAAAGAAAATTTAGTTAAAAAATTTTTTAATTTAAAATAGCTAAAAAAATTTTCATCAAAAACATGAGTTTTTGAATTTTTTTTTATTAAAAAAATTTAAAAACGTTAAAGGTCAAAAATTTTAATTTCTTTTCCACCTACATAAGAAATTTTTCAAAACAACCCTATTATATCATTATCATCATTTATATTATTATTGCACTCATAATATCAGAGTTGTTACAGGCGACAGGCGAAAAAAAATTGAATTTTTTAAAATTTTATTTTTTTTAATTTTTTTGAGTATGATAATTATAAAATAGTATGGGAAAAATATTTTTTTGATTTTTTTCAAAAATTTCGATTTTTCCCGGCCCAAAAACTGTTCTTCACTTGCATTTCTGTCTATTTTGTGTTTGAAAATTCATAACTTTTCACCAACTTATTCGAAAAATATGATTGATAGCTTGTTAGAAAGATAATTTTAAGTCCTTTTTAATAATATATTATATGTAATATAAAAACTTAAAACTATGGTCACAAGAGCGCAGTTATTGAAGTCACTATGAGATTTTTTGGCATTTAATTAAGTCCAAAATTCGTAAAAGCATCAAAAAAATTATTTTAATGTCTTAAAATATTGTTTTATATTATTTTTATACGAAACAAACACAATTTTTCCGCAAAACTAATGTGCAACAAGAGTGCATGCCATAAGGCATGTGCTGCCAGTCTGAGGAACTTTTTTAAGAAATTTTTTAAAAATTGCCTGAAATATCTTTAAAATATCAAGAAATGAAAAAATATGCAATAAAATTGAGTTTTTAAATGAAATTTCATTTTAAATCACGACTCAAAATTTAGAGAAATTTATGAAAATTTGCATTTTTGAAGAAAATTTCGATGCACTTTCCTCTACGAATTTTATCTAAAAAATTAATTTTATGGCATATTTTTTCATTTCTTGTTATTTTAAAGATATTTCAGGCAATTTTGAAAATTTTTCCAAAAAGACTTACTCAGACTGACAGCACATGCCTTATGGCATGCACTCTTGTTGCATATTAGTTTTGCGGAAAAATTTTGTGTGTTTCGTATAAAAATAGACCAAAACAATATTTTAAGATACTAAAATAATTTTTCTGAAACTTTTTCGAATTTTGGACTTAATTAAATGCCAAAAAATCCCATAGTGATGTCAATAATTGTGCTCTTGTGACCATAGTTTTAAGTTTTTATATTACATATAATATATCGTTAAAAAGGCCTTAAAATTATCTTTCTAACAAGCTATCAACTATACTTTTCAGATAAGTAGGTGAAAAGTTATGAATTTTCAAATACAAAAATAGACAAAAATGCATATGAAGAACAGTTTTTGGGCTGGGAAAAATCGAAAATTTTTGAAAAAAATCAAAAAAATATTTTTCTCATGCTAGTTTATGATTATCACAACTAAAAAACCACAGATTTGATTTTTCCGACGAAAAAATTTTTTCGCCTGTCGCCTGTTCGCCTGTCACAGGCGGCCTGAGAAAAAGGCGGCCTGTCAAAAAAGGCGGCCTGTGAAAAAAGGCCGCCTGTCAAATTTTTTTCACAGGCGGCCTTTTTCACAGGCGTGCCTTTTTTACAGGCCGCCTGTATTTCTGCCTATAACAACTCTGCATAATATTTCCATTATTTTTTCTTCTCCCACTTGAAATCTTCAAATTTTATTATGCAGACGTTTAAATGTCACGAGAAGTTTTGGGATTTAGGGAATTCTAAGCAATTTTCTATGGAACGAATTGCTCTGCATTAGCGGAATTGTTTATCTGGTTTTATTTTTTGCTATCGTTGCTGTTGTGTGTCAAAAAGGGGTGTAATGTGATTTAATGGGAAAAAATTATTTAGTCAAAGTTGGGAGTTGATTAGACTTTTTTAATTTGCATAATTGAAAAAAAACTTTTTGTTATTTTTAATTTATAAGAAAAAATTTGAATTTATTTTTAACGGAAAATTTAAAAATTTTATTAACTTCTAAGATTTTTTTAAAATTTAAACTCACACATAAAAAGGAAAAAAAATAGAATGAATAAAGCAAGTAAAAAATCGTATTAAATTTTATACATTTATATAAAAAAGTGAAGCATATTTTTGGCTGAATTGGTTTTATAGTCACTCTACCGTGAAATATCTCACTCGCAAAAGAGAGTGCAAAATAAAATAGAGAGAGTAAAAGAAGAAAAAAAATTCTACTATGGTGTGCAGTCATGAACTGATTTATTAAACCAAAATTTTTCTCTTTAAAAAATTGTCAATTTAGAAAAAAAAAAGTTAGAAAAATGGTCAAGTGTCATTGCCTAGTAAAAAACTTGTAGTCCAATATGTCCCATTGCAGAAAAATTGAGAACAAAATTTTTTTTGTGCTGACGATATTTTTCATATACAAAAGAGAATACAATAAGGTATCCCGGATGAATTTTTTTCATTTCTGTTTTATACTACAGGAAAAAATTATTTGTGAACAAAAGAGAGCAAAATATAATTTTTTTATTGTTATTCAATTTTTCTGTAATATTTTTATTGTAATTTATTTACTACTGCTTTTGGATACGGTAGAAATATGTTTTTTTTTGGGATAACAATAGAAGGAATAAAAAGAAGGTATTAAAAATATTGTTATGATGGAAATAGGTAGATGATCTTTAATAAATTTAACATTTTTCGAATTAATTTGGAATTTTTTAAGAATAGAAAAAAGAATTAATTTTTTTAATATAACCGAAATTTGCAAAAAATCAACAATTAAAAAAAAAATTAAAAATCTTTCAAAAATCTACAAAAAATTAAAAAATAGTTAAAAAACTCACGAAAAACAAAATTCTCTGAAGAAATCATCAAAGACCACCACAATGCTTCTATTCTAATACTTTGTCTTTCTGGCGTCAAATCCAATCATCACTCATCCATCATAAAAGTATTTAGAAAAATTTTGTGCTTTGCCACACATGATGCATCAAAGACTTTTCAAAATGCATCAAAAGAAACGTATGAAGTCGTTCGATGATGCCGAAAATAAATGTCTTTCGCACATTTGCATCTTTTTTAATTATTTTAGCGCATATAATCTTTGATCATCATGTCATGATGTTAAATTTGATTACAATGTATGTTTTATTATGTTTTCCCTCATGATGTTCACTCTATAATCATATATTCATTGTCACTGCCATTTGTCATTCAGATGATGTTTCTTGAACACACAATTTATTATCTTTCTCTCTCCAGAGTTTATTTCGTCTTTGACATTTCATGTTTAGTGCAAAACATGCGCAGATTTATTACTTTTATTATTTTCTTGTCATATGATGAAAAATTGGTTTTTTTTCTTTTAATTTTTCCTTGTCTTTAAACAAATTTAACGAAAAATTTCAATTTTGATTTTTTGTTATAATTTTTAGAAATTTAAATAATTTTAAAATTTTCTAACAATTTCAGCAATAACTTTTACTTTCATTTGAAAAGTTCACTTTTTTCCTCCTTTCATCTTCAACCTCATAATCTGCATTAAATTTTCTTCTTTTACATTACAAAATGTCACGATGGTCACGATTTTTTATGCACTGCAACTGTAACTTGTATGAATAATTTTGTAAACAGAAGCCAGTTATTGATCGATTTTCAATTTCACTTTATCCCTTCAAGGGATTTATGAATGAATCATGCAAATTTGTTGTGAGAAAAATTTTTCAAAGTTCAATTGAGTTATGAGATCAAAATAAAATTGAAATTGTTTTTAGAAATCTCAAAATTTGAAACAAAATTGAATTCTTTGAAATTTTTATCATGAATTTTCAACCACAAACGATATCAAAACAAATAGAAAGACAAAGAATGTTTTAAAAAAGAAGTTCCAAAAAAGAAATTGTTCACATCCGGATCAAATTGCTTGTGTGATCTCAATTTCTTTTCGTGTTTTATTTTTGCATACACGCATTTTTTGCTCTTCTTTTGTTTTTCATGCTTGATAAATGAGTCATCATGAGGTCAAATTTAAAAAATTCTTTCTTTGAATTTTTAAAATGAATTACGTAATTTAAGTAGAAGAAAAAGTTTTGGATTCAAGACTGCATAAATTTTATATAAAAATTAAATTGTGCTTGATGGAAGAGTTGAAAGGACATCCATAACATAAAAAATTCTTTAAAAATTAAGTCAATCCTTATTTTTAAAAGAATTTGTAAATTTTATTTCAAAAATTAAAATTCCTTTAAAAGTGCATTCCATACCACTGCAAGGTGCAACAAAAAAAGAAGAAATAATTGAAAATTGCAATCAAAAAGCGGAAGAAGTTTGCGGTTTCATGTTCTCAGTTACTTTTGCTCTCTCTTGGAATTCCCTTAAAGCGATTCTTGGTCATTTGCATAATCATTTCTTTTCTTCTTCATGCTGTGTCTTTTTTGGATTATTTTTCTCATTGTGTCTGCTTGATGGGCTTCAAGATTCTCACATTGAAGCCTTTTTTACTTTTATTTCTTTGTAGACTTTGTGTGTGATTTCCTTTCTTTGTTTTTTTTCAAGGTTTTAAAAAGAGAAAATTAATTTATAGAATTTTTATTAAAGAAAGAGAAAATTTTAAGAATTTCTTTAGGACACAAATAGAAATCTACCAAACTACTATAACAGTTATTGGCTACATAGATATAGAATGTTACTGACAATTCGAAAACTGTTATTTGACTACTAAAGACAGGCTGCTTTTCTAATCTGAATTTAAGAATTTCACATTTAAAAATTATTTATTGATGAAAATTAAAGCAGTAGAAAAAAAAAACAATCATAAGGCATAAATGACTGATATGTCATTAACTAGACAAAAATTGTTATTGTATAAAACTAACTTGATCATAATAACAATCCCTTTGTATTCATAGTTTACGAGCAACTTGAATAAGATAGACATTCAAAAAATTGAGTCATTAACTTGTCGATTTCATTCAACAAAAAAGATTCAAAGAACAAGAAAAAACTTTTCTCAATTGCATCACACGAATATCACTACCATAGCTAAAGAGAAAGAGAACAAAAAAATCTCAATATCATAGCCATCACACACCAGTAAGAGTGCCACCCGTTACGCATCCCTGACTTCTTCACTCTCGCTCGCTTTGACTGCAGTATACAATCACACACAAAAAATGAGGCATTTACACGCTGGAGTGGCTGCTTTTCGAACCTGTTGGCAACTTTAAAGTTTTTTTTTCCTTTCAATTCAAATAAAATCGATGAAATTTTTTTTTTCATCTTTTGTGCCATCGACATCGATTTTCTGCTCGGAGAAATGGAAAAAAATTCCTTTTGTCATTCGTGTCGCGCATGGATGAAGGATCTTTTTTTATATAGTGATTTTACAGACTCCACCCTTAGTTGCCACCCTGCCATGCATCTTCTCCTTATTCTTGACTTTCCTTTTTCAATTTTCCACCAATCAGCGATAAATAAAATGTATTGGAAAATGAAACAGTCAACTTGGCAACAACGCATTTGTCTCTCGCGAGAGCAAAACTTTCCACACTGAATTACCCACCGAACGATCCGATAAAATACTTTTTTTGATGCTGTTGCGGTGGTTTTATGCTCATTCGACGACAACGTATAAAAAATGTGAATAAGAATAAGATAAAATCGTAGGTTGCTCTCTCTTTTTTTACTTTTATCTCTCGATTGCTCTCTTACTCTCGTGCGCAGCCAGGTGGAGCCAAAATTGATTTTTTCTGCCTTCATATCGTCTTATTCTTTTTCATAGTCTACAAGAGATGAGATTGAAATGAAAAATGATTTTATTATCGATTTTATTGTAAAGTTTTTATGGTAATTTGATAGAAGTTAAAAAGATAGTGAGGTTGATGAAAAATAAATTTTGTAAATCACATTTAAATTTAGAAAAAAATCCAAAAGTTATTGTTTTGTCAGAATAATAAATTTAAATTTTTAACAATAAGAAATTAGAATTTTTTAACTTTTTTGAATACGAACTAAAACTTCCTTGTGAAAAATCAAAACGAAAATTTTGTCAAATTTTATAAAAATTTGAGATTTTCTTTGAAATTTCTTAAACTTTTCGATAGCTTCTTATATGACACTTGATTCAAGTTTTATTTATTCATTGCAACTGATAAGTTAAAATCTAGTTTTACTGAAGTATTGCTTTGTATTCCATAGCATTATAAAAAAATTAAGATTAATATAAAGTTTTTAGTTCAACTTTTAGAAATTTAATTGTTTTTTTCCTATATTTATATTAAAAAGATTCAATAAAGTAGCAAATTAAATCTTAATAAAATTTCAATGTCAAATGGATCGGATTAAATCATTCTTTAATTTGCAACTTAAAACAAGAAATTTATATAATGCGATTTAAATAACGTCAAACATTGGCATTGAAGTATGAGTGATATCAAGGTGTCACATGATACCTTTGTGAATGGATTTTGTAATGTGATATTTTCAATATTAATATGAAAATGTTATTTTCTCTTTAAGAGGCGCTTTTAATGATTTTTTTATTGCTGTTGTCATTGTAATTGACATGATGATATGATATCGAGGTGATGGTGAGCAGATTGTGTTGTTGATGAATGGTATCAGGTAGTTATGAGAATTTTTTTAATGTGAGAACTTTTAAAGATTGGAAAAGAAGCAAAAATTGTAAGAAATTTTAAATTTTCAATTTTTATTGACAGAAAATTCAAAGAAAATTTAAATTTAACGAAAAGATTTAAATTTAAATTTATTGACGAAACTTTAAATTTTGATCAAAAAATTAACAATAAAATTTTAAAATCAAAATTCAGGTCCTTAACTTCTTTTTGACTTCCTTTTGTTCTCTCAATAAAAGATCAAAATTCTCTCTCTTTTTCTTCTTGTTTTTCCCCTTTTTTTATATTCTACTGCTACAGCATCAGCAATAGCTACAGTATTCTCCTGTTAAGGCTGAAATCGAGAGAGAGTATGCAATAAGTGAGAGAGAATGAAGAGCGAGACGTGTGTGTAATTTTCATAGTAATAATTTTCCGTGCGCCACAGACACACCACACCGGGTGTTTTGCTGCTTCGCCTAACACTCGAAAAAGAACGAAAATTTTTTTTCTCTTCTCATTTTTGCTTCTCCGTGTGTCAATTCTGAATTTTTTTCCTTTTCTGTTTCCCTTTCTCGTGCTCTCGGTTTATTGTGTGCCTGTGTGTGAACGACTGCTGCCTCGTTCATGTTGCTTCTTTGCCTTCTTTCTCTGCTCTTTGATATTAGACACCCGCACACCCATCACAGTGATTAGATGGATTTCGGTCGAGCGAGAAAACGGCGTGTGGTTTTTAATACGATTGTGATAAAAATTTGAAGAAAAAAAAATTTTTTAATGTAAAAATGTGACAAAAATTAAAAATGACAAAAAGTTGAAAGCAAAAAAGTTCTGATAAAAAATTTAAAATTTAGCTAGTCAAAAAATGAAAAGAAATGTTTAGTTTGTACTTTAATAAATTTTAAAAAATTTCAAACAACAAACAAGTGAAAAAATGTCAAAATAAACTTTGGAAAATTTCAAAAGAATTTGAGCAAAAATTTCTATAAAAAAAAATTATTTAAAAACCTTGAAAAATTCTAAAAACATTTCAACAATCTGCAAAATAAAAAAGCAAAACACATCATAAAAAATTATAAAAATTCATAACAGCAATTTAGTGTCAGTGAAATAAATAATCGACAAATAGGGATGAAATTAAAAATTTAAAAAATGTTTATGTAAAATCATGACAATTTTTTTAAAACTCTCATTTTTTGCAACTGAATAAACACTGATTCAGTAAGCAAGTGATCAGATTGTGTTGATATTTGATGGTGAAAAAATATAAAAAAAAACAAGAAAATACGAACAAAATTTATATTTTTCATAGTTTTTATTTTAATTTAATTGACTTTCTTAATACAAAAATCAAAAAGTAATTAAAATTTCAGTTGGAAATTAAAATTAAATTTCTAAAAGTAAATTTTTTATTAAGGAAATGTTATTTTATCGAAGAATAAATGAAAAGTAAATTTGTTTTAATAAACTTTTTAGAAGAAACAAAACAACCATTAAGTGAAATCCACTAAAATATTCAAAGAAACAGCAGCATAAAAGTTCTTAAAATTATTTTAAAAAGTTACAACAATCTAAAATTTTTTGAGAATTTTTTAAAACTATCAAAAAACCAATCAATGAACTCAATTTATGGAAAAATGAATTTTATTAAGTCAAAAATTCTTAAAACTATTTAAAATTGAAATTGAACTTAAGTTCATTTATAAATTATGTGAATTTTCATCAAAACATCAACCAAAAGAGCTTGACATTTGAAAAATCATTGAAATATTGATAAAATTAAGGAATAAGAAAATGAACTTTAGTGAAATACGTAAAAAGTGAGATTAATTTAAAAATTAAATCTTTTCAAAATCGATCTCTAATCTGATGAAAAATTCATCATAATTTTCATCAAACCTGTAAAGAAATAAAAAATTTCTTTTTCCAAATAACTTTCAGAATTTTAATAAGAAATCTCATAATTTTACTAATAGACTGAAATCATCATTTTTAAGTTCAAGACTAAGAAATTTTATCACAAAAAAGTCATCACCGTGGCAATGAGATGAAAAAAAATATTCAAAACCTAAAAATAGAAGAATGAAACTAACTTAGTCTGATTGAGGCTATCAAATTTGTGCAATCTTTGTGATTTACTTCAAGTCAGTGTAAATTTTAGAATTCTAAGTAAAAAAATCTTCACATTGTAAAATAATCAAGATAATAAAAAAAAGTTTTGTGTGAATATTTTTTATAATAAAAAATAAACGTCCAAGAAAAATAGAAATTTTTTGTGGTTAAAAAATAAGTGTGAAAGAAAAGATTAGAAATTTTAATAGAAAATAATGAAAATGGATTTATCAACGGCATATCGATATAATCAAAATATGATGGAATATTACACATGTAGGTTTGAAATTTTTTAAAAATTTTTCATTTTTCCATTAATTTTATGCTTTGTTCATTTTTTGTTCTTTTAATTTTAAAATAAGAAAATTTTTCGTTAATAAAAATTTGTCAAAAAATCTTCCTAATTTAGTTCAGTTTTATGGACAACTTTGTATATTCTAATCTTTAATTTCTCCAATGTTACCTATCTAAATTTTAAAGTTTATTCTAATTCTTTTTAAAAGCATCATAGTCATATCAATTTCAATCCTAATTGCATTTCCGTGAAATTTTCTCTTCAAAAATCTTCCCTAAATCTCCTTATTTTTTACCAGATGAATTTCCATTAAATTAAAGGTAATATCCCTTAATTTCCATCAACATTATCGTCATCATCATCGTTATCCACTCAAGAAAGCAAGGAAGAAAAATCTGCGCCATTTTGATTTTTTCTTCTTTCTCTCCCCAAAATAGAATTTTCTTTTTCTTCCTTACTTTGGACAGATGACAAAAAACAGTATAACAGAGGGTGGGCAAAAAAAAAAACTTTAAAGAAGAAAAAGAGGAAAATTAAAGAGCCATAAAGAGCAAAAACACAATGGGAACAGTGCTCGTTTTATTTTTGGATTCGATGGTTGCTCAAATATTGATTTGTCTGACTTTGACTTCATGCACAATTGTCACACATACAAAGAATTACTGATCGGTGAGCACAAATGGCCCATTAAAGCCTTAGTGACATTGATTGTGAAGTTTTTGTTGCTGTTTGTTGCTTACTCATTTGGATTTCTTTGAAGGGGATTTTTAATGATGTTTTGACCTAAATTTTTTTAGCGATTTTTGACAAGTGAAAATTTTTTATTAGGGTTTATTGAACCTTTAAAATAAATGTGCTGAAAGTTCCACTCGTTTTTATAATTTTTTTAAATTTTTCTTTATTTTGAAGATTTTTCTAAAATCATAATTTATGATGAAATATTAATAAATTAATAAAGTTATTATCGTAAATCAACAATTTATTGAAAAATCGAAATTTTCAGAATACCAAAAACTTTTTTAATTTCATCATAACAAATTGCATAACAATTGGTCAATAATTAAGTATGTTCATTTACAAACATGTGCAGAAAGTTTCATTTTGCAGAGAGTTCATTTCAGTTTCATTATTTAAATAATTATAATTTTTTTAATTATGCACATCAGTGGTCTTTTATTATAAATTCAGTGATGATTGCTACAGGTTGAGTGTTTTTTTAAATTTATTTAATTTTGTAATCATTCATTGGTGATGATAATGTACTTAATTATTATGCAATTTCATTAGTGCACTTCATTCTGGTTATCTTAATATTATTAATAGTTATTAAAGAATGTTTAAGAATATTTATCAATCTGGACGCTTTGAATGGTCGACGATTAAAGTGCATTTTTATTTTAAAGATCAGTTTGTTTATTGACAAAATTTCACTTTTTTTTAATGCCAGCCAGCCTGTCATCGTGGACAACTGATAGCATTTTATTTTTTTCAAAAATGCGCCTAAAATTTCCTTAGTTACATTCTTTTATATGAAAGAATAATTACTTTAAATTTCTTTGAAAATTCTCCGTTCTAAATGATTTCCATCGCAAATGGTGTCAAAACATTTTTTCTTTTTCATTTCTTCGTCATGCGTTTTCATTTTTAGCGAGAATAGCGACAAAGAAAGAAATGCACAATATGAATTGTGTCTGTTGTTGAGCGGCGAAAAAATATTTAAATATTAAAAAATTCCCAACCGGTAGTGACAAACTGTTGACAAGTGTTTAACGAATTATATTTCAAAAATTATGAAAATAAGTTTTCAGTAATTTTTTGAGTAATTATTTTAAAAAAATTTTTAAATAGAAAAAAAATTTAAATTTGAAAAACAGAAACATTTTACAAAACTTTTTCTAAAAATTAATTTTTAAAAAGATTTATCAAAATTTTATTTCTAAGAAATTTCTACACTTTTACACTTTCTCAAAATTTCTTTTTTCTTTATAATTTCAAACAAAATTCAATGCAAGACGAAATCAAAATGATGCATAAAAGTGTCATTAAATGCTTAAATCGTGCGAAAATGTGTGAATTTCAACTCACTAATTAAAAGTTAAATAAAAAATGTTCTTATGAATGCTACAAATGTATAAACATTAAATGGCAAGCACACTTGAGTAAATGACGGGATTTTAGGCCAATTAACTCTTAAATGAAAAGTGTTAATCATTAAAAAAAAGAAAATGTTTAGAAACATTAAAATTTTGAAATTTTTAACTTGAATTTTATAAAATTGATTTTTTTAACTTTAATTTTAAACAATTCTTGAATTTATAGACAGTTTACAAATTTTTACAAGGATTTAAAAGTTCTAAAATTTTACACAAGTAAATACGATACAAATCTTACTCTTATGATCTCATAAACTTGACATCTAAAAAGACAAGAAATTCAATCTTGATGATTGTAAGTGAGAATCCAGAAAATATGAGAAATGAAAATTACACCTGTCATTGAGATAAATATTTAATTTCAAGATTTTTCAATGTCTACAATTTTTCTAATGAAATTTATTTTGAATATTTTCTTGTAAAATTTTTGATACAAATTCAAATTTATCAGAATTTATAAAAAAATTGAATTTCACAAAATTATTATGTTATTGTTTTATAATCTGTATCTGAAAGCAATTAATAACATTGAAATATTAAAAGCAGCAGAATTTTCTAAGTATAACCATAAGTAAAATTGAGGCTACTAGCTATCAAAATCAATGGCTTTTAGATGCCATTTACTTTAACAGATCTGAAAGTTGAATATGAAATGAGTTAAAACCAGAGTCCGAAAGCAATTGGTATTTTAATTGCAAATAACTAAAAATTTATTCGAATAAAAATAAAAACCTAATCGATTAAATTTTAGTTGGCTTTTAGTTGAAAATTTTAATCGAAAAAGTTTTAGTTGGTTTTTAATTATTTGTAAAACGGTTTGGACTTTGGTTAAAATTCAATTTAAAATTTCTTACTTTTATTACCGAGCACTTTAATATTTTTCATATGCGATGCATTGAAAATTTCAAATTTTTAGTCTACCTCATGGAAATTTTTGTAAAATATTAAAATTTTCTAAAAAATTTGATATCATTTTAATAAAGTTCGCAATCTTTGCTATTTCCACCATTTTTTAAAAGAAAAATTTCTCTCCATTCTTTTCACCCTCTCAACTTATTCAACCACCAACCACTCATGAAGCCACTTAAAGAATCTTCAAATAATCCAATTATCCATTACATGATGATGAAGATAAAAATTATTGCAGCATGGCAAAGCATGAAATTCTCTTTCTCTCTCTAACTTGAATCGCTGCCAAAAAAATGAAATAAAATTTTTTTCTCCTACTTCTTTCCCTATTCTGTGATGAAACCAGAAGCCGACAATGATGAGCAAGTCAATGATAATAATCGTCACAGTAAGAGTGAAAGAAATTTCAATAAAATTGCAATAAAAAGCTGACGATAATCAGATTATGAGTGTAATGTGAGGATGCTTGTTTTGTATTTTTGTTTGATGTTAGGGCAAGACCCTCAACAGAGTTTGTCTGCAAATAGATTGTTGTTTGTTTATGTTATTATTTAAGCAGTGTTTTCAAAATTTTTATTGAACGAAAAAAATTTTATGATTTTAATCTGAGAAATTTAAAGTCTTTTTAAAACATGCATAGAAATATTTTTTAAGATTTTGCAATGAACAAAATCTAGGACACTCGAAAAAAAATCTCGAAAGATTGCAAATAATCGTTAAAGTTCGCAAAGCATTGTTAAATTTATCGACTATTCTTGCATAGTAAAAAATTTAAAGAAACTTTTTGATAATTTTTCCATCACTTGTCAATAAATTAAAATTTTTGATATTTTTCATTGTGAATATTTCAAAAGTTTATCCATGGGAAATAAATTTTTCTTTATTTTTCTTGTTTATAAAATTTCAAAAACAATTAAACTTTTATAAAAATTGCTTTCAAAAAACAAATTTAAAAAAATTCTGCATTTCAATAAAATTTTCATCATCAAAGCAGAAATCACACCATATGCTTATCTCCATCATCTCCATTTTTATCTCATTCATTTATCCAACGAAAAAGCAACCACAAATTCAATTTGCATGATTTTTTCTCTTCCCTCTTTCACAAACAGCTAAAACGCGACTTTCATCATTCTTGTAGCATAAATTTTGCTCTTGTTTCAAAGTAAATCTTGCTTTTTATCTTTCTCTATGTAAATGAGATTGTAATTCAAACGAAATGTCGCTTCCGCATGCGAGAGGAGTTGCAGGCATATTTTTCTTGTGTTTTTAGATATTTATGTATGGTGTGATGGTGGAAATAAAATTTATTCCTAAAATGAAAATCTGTTAATGGAAAAGCACGCAAATGAAATGAGCGAGAGAGAAAAGTATTAAATATTCATGGTTGCGGTTGTGATTTCTTCAACATTTTCTTCTTTATCTTCTTTTGGTACTTTTTGATCTCGATTTCAAATGATTTTTTATTTACTTTTGTTTTTATGAAAGAAATTTTCTTTGTTATTTCTTTATGATTTTTTAAAATGCCATCTTAAGATTTTTAATTTTAAAAACTTTCAATTCTTTTACTAAAATAATTCTATGGTTTTAAATTTCAGGCCACGGCGGTGTAAATCAGTTAGGTGGTGTGTTTGTCAATGGTCGACCACTACCTGATGTCGTTCGACAGCGAATTGTTGAATTAGCTCATAATGGTGTTCGTCCATGCGACATAAGTCGACAACTTCGCGTCAGTCATGGCTGTGTATCAAAAATTTTATCAAGGTAAGAAAATATAAAAATTTAATATTAAATTGTGGATAAAAAGTCAAAATTTTTCTTGTATTGAATTTGTAAATAATTTTTTTATTCCTATGAATTCCAAAAACTCAAAAAAATTGCGAACATAAAAAAACAATAAAACTATAAAAGATTAAAGAAATTTTCCAACTTCCCATAAAAATGCTCTTTTATCAGCAAACCTCTAAAAACTCTCACAACAGCATCGCTCGCTTTTAAATTATTTTATACTCACACAGGATCGTGTGGCGTATGTGAACACATTTTCAGGTTAATTTATTTGCTACCGCATAGTCATTACTCTCTTTTTCTAACTCCACATATACACGACTTTTTAGTAATGATTATTCTCACTCGTATGCAGCAGCAATAATGAATGTGAATTAATTTTACTATCAGGGTGAAAAATGTTTATATGTGGAAAATTTATTTTTTTTATATTTGCGAGAAATCTCGGGTTTGAGATTAATTTAATTGAATCATGTGTCTAATGTACTCGCCATATTTCACTTTAATCAATTTGCAAGAAAATTTTTGTATTCTTATGGGAAATTTTTTTTAAATTGTTTTTTTTTTGTTTGCAGATATTATGAAACGGGGAGCTTTAAGGCGGGTGTGATTGGTGGAAGCAAACCAAAAGTTGCAACACCACCAGTCGTAGACGCAATCGCCAACTATAAACGAGAAAATCCGACAATGTTTGCGTGGGAAATTCGCGATAGACTTTTAGCCGAGGGAATTTGCTCACAAGACAATGTGCCGAGTGTGTCGTCCATTAATCGGTGAGTAGAATTCTTTTTATAAAAGGAATTATTTATCAAGTGAGATGACATGAAAATAAAATTTTTTAAGTAAAAAACATTTTGAATGTTTTCCAAAGTTTAACGAATTTTTTAAAAAAATTAACGAAACTTTTTTTAACTTGACGAAACAATTTTCAAAAATTAATCAAAGTGCATTAAAAATTGTCATTCAATGAAAAATGACTTTGGCAAAGTTTTTTTTACATTTAAATTTCGAAGGTTAATAAAATTGCTTAAAAATTATTTAACTTTTTAGTAAATTTAAGAAATTTTTCGTTAAAATTTTTAAGTTTCGTTAAGTTAAGTATCTTTCGTTAAATCGGATATAATGTTTCGTTAATTATTTAAATTGCTCTTTGTAACTTTGTGAATTTTTAAAACGCATTTATTAAACATAAAACTAAATTTATTTTTGAATTTATAATTTTGATTCTTAAAACCGTTACAAAAAAGATTTCTTAGAAAAATTATTTAAAACAAACAAATAAAAAACAACAGCAAAAAAGAAAAAAAAGTCATAGAAATTATATTAATGAGTGTTCTGCTCCGAAAACTTTTTGCCGCTGCCAACTTTTTCCTCATTTTACTTTTTTCTTTTTGCTCATAAATTTTCTTTCTTTCTGCTTTTACCGCGGCATTAAAACGAAGTTTCTTGTAATTTTTATCTCTTTTGTGTTTTTATTATTAGCTACTTGATTTAGTGATAGATAAAAAAAAAGAAACTCTTTTTAAATTTTATCTTCTTTAACTTTAAAGGATTCCCTAAGGATTCACTTTAACTTTCTATCTTTTTTCATTTCAATTTCACTCAACTTCGCTTGGCTTTCAATCGCAATTCACTTTAAAAGGATAAAATAAATTTCACTATACAAGAAAATGTCTCAATTCATTCCCTTTAATGTCCTGCTCAATAAATCAAATCAAAATCTACATGAGACTGAGCAACGAGTACAGAAATAAAAAGAAATTGAAGGATGAAAATCGATAAATCCATTTGTGTAAAAAAAATAAAAGTGAAGCGAATGAGAATGAAAATGCGGAACAATGACTGGCTGGCTGGCATGAAATTATTGAATTTTATCGTAAAGAAAAAGTGAAGGCTGATTTTGAGTTTTTTAAGTTTACGTCTGTTAAATTTTTGAAGAAAAAGTGAAGTGAAAAATTCAAGGTTGGAAGTTTTTAGTTTTTATGAAGATTTTTTAATTTGGTTTTCTTTTGTAATTTTGAATCAGACGATTTGTAAAAAAATTAAGATTTTTTTTGGGAATTATATTGATTTATTTGCTTCTGTTTATAAATTTTTAAATAAATTATAAAGCTAATTTAGATTTTTTAAGACAGCTTCAATTAAAGCTTTCTCTTCGTTGTGATTTTTACTGACAAAAAATTAATATATGGCGTTAATTCCTGCTTCCTCTTTCATCAACTTCCGCGTGAATTTTTTTTGTTTTTATAGAATTTTTTTTCTTCTCTATTGTTCTTAAATTTCAGTATATTAATTTCATAAAAGACAACAAGCATAAATAAAAATAAAAGAAAAATAAGCGGAAGATACAAAAAAAAACAAGTAAAAGTTGCGTTGAAGGAAGTACAAGAATTTCCTGAAAATGCCAACATTATATCCTGCTATAACTTTCATCTTTTGTTTCTTTAAAAAAAAATTCTTTAAGAAAATTTCCCGACGGCAGAAAAAACAGAAAATTTCCACCATTTTTCTTTCTTTCATTCCAAAGCGAAAGCAAAAAGAAGAAGGCATGTGTACATGCTCAGTGAGCATTAAAATTTTTCTTTTCTTTTCCACTTTTTCACTCCTCGACATGTACAAAAGAGAAGAGTTTTCCACACATATACATACAGGCAAAAGAATCAGAAAGCAATCTGTGTGCTGTGCATAGAGACCAAGCACATGCGTAATGCATGAAAGAATTCGAGTCACCTTGATTTTCTTTTTGTGATTTTGAATTATGAATGAATTTTCTATTGGTTTTGTTCAGGAATATTAAATAAAATAAAATGTTTTAGAAGTCAGACAAAAATAACCTAAAAAAATTTTTTATTGATTTTGAATTCTTTTTAATATTCAAGGAAAAATACCCAAAAATAAAATTGAAATTTATAAAGATGAAGTAAAAGAAAATTATTCATTTTAGGTTAGAAAGTTGGATGAACTCAAGCTAAAATATTTAAAATTTAAGTTTTGAAGTTCTAGATCTGTTTTAAAACTTAAATCATAACGAAATTAGTTCCTTCAAAATGCTTTGCCTTTCTACTATTTTATAAAACTTCCGATTCATCTTCACTAATATTTTTTTTTCTTTCAATTATTTTCCCCAATTCATAATCTTCTCCACAATAATAATTTTCACTAAAAGAAAATTCTTCTTGGCATTTCCGAATTGAGTTGAAATTTTTTTAATGTCCTTATGTAAGAATTGCATTTTTCCGGTGTCCTGGTGTCTTTTTACTTCAGCTCCATTCATTATTACTTTCTTTTAATTCAATTTATTTTTGGCAATAAAAATATTTTAAGAGAAAAAAAAATTTTGGCATCAACAAGGGGTGAGAGTAGAAAAAACCGGCTGAAATTGTGCATTGGCGTAATAATAATGGACTGGTGTATCTGTGTTGTATCAAAAAAGGAAGACACTTCAATGCACAGCATGACTTTAGTTCTTTTATTAACTGGCAAAAAATAATATCGAGGGGAAGAAAAAAAAGTTGAAGTCAATAAAGCAGCAATAATAATCATAATTTTCCAATTGAAAGAGAACTAGATGGAGGAAATGTTGATGTGAAATTCATACACAGGATGCTCCTTGCCATGTACAAAATGAAATAAATCAATGAACTTTCTTCCTCTTTTGTTTGTTTGTTTTTTTTTTTGTCTTTTTTCATGACTTTTATTGATGAGAAAATTTTCATTTTCAAATACGAAAATTTTTTGATATTTTGCTAAAATTTGGGATTTAATTTTGAATTTAAAATTTTTTCATAATAAATTTTGACTTATTTTTTTTTCGATTTGAAATTTATCCTACATTTAATTTCTGTATGTTTCTTTTCTATTTCCAAAATATCACTATCAACTTCATTAAGCGTAAACATAATAAATAATAATTTTTATTCCTCCTTTCTCACAACTGTTGACAGCTTAGAAATGCCCAAATATATTTTTTTATTGTTGTAAAGAGCGAATCAAATGCGATTGACTTTAATGGCAGTGTAAATAAATAACAATTTTTGGTAGATTTAGTGGAAACTGAAGAGGTATTAGAGGGAATATTTTTGGTTTGATGACAAAAAAAAATGTTAGGATTTTTAGGGTTAATATTCTTGGAAGACAATAAAATTTAACTTGGAGAATTTTATTGTTCCAAAAATTTTATGTGTTGGTAAAAAATTGTAATGATCAACTTGATCTGTAAAAATTTGCAACAATCTGCAAGAAATTTTTATTTTTCCAGACATCAAATTTTCTTTCTAATCTAAAAAAAAATTATTTTTGGTTCCAAAAATAGAAATAGAAAATTTCATAATTTTAATTCAATTATTATTAATAATAATATAATTGAATGCCAAGCATGTGTCACAATCCAAATAGACAAACATCAGACATTAATAAAAGAAAAACAATTCTCACAAAAATTGTCCTCTAACTCAAAGACACTCAAGTTAATGTGCAAACGATTTCTTTTCCCCTCAAAAAAGTCATAAAGAGAGAAAAAAATTTTCGTAATAAAAACAACAAAGGAATGTTAAAGCAAACCGTAACAAGAAGTAAATATTTATTTAATGAACTAAACAATTGACTCCTATGAGTGTCGCATAGAGAGTGATTTACTGCCACTTCAACATTCGCACGGGGTTGCCTCAAAAATTCTCTCAATATCTCATTTCTTTTGTTATTGCATTTTTCAGTTACTTTTATTGTCCTTTTTAAAAATAAAAATCTATTTTTTGAATTGAGAGTTAAGGGTCTCTTTTTTTCTATTTTGGGATAGCACACACATTCATCCAGGTGCGAAATGATCATTGCCGGAATCTGTTCCTTTGTTCACCATTGTTTTCTTTTAAATTGGTTTCAATTGACTTCAAATGGAACTATCATATTTTGTTTGCCTGCTTTGGCTTTGAATTTAATTTTGTTATGCTAAAAATTTATTTAAAATTTTTGAAGCTGAAATTTTGAATTCTAATGAAAATTATTTTGGAAATAATTTCTAATTGGTTTCACCAAATTCTAAGCACTACTAAAAATTTAAATTTTCAAAAAATTTCAAAATATTCTTTGAAATTTTAAAAATATGAGCTAAAAATTTTCTAGTTTTAGTTGGCAAAATCAAAAAAAAGTCTCATTCCATTTAAATTAAAATAACAAAAAAAAAATCTTTCTCTAATTTTTCATTAAATTTCTTCTCCCTAAATCCATAAATTAATTCATCACCTTCAAAAGATGCAAAATAAAAAGTAAATTTTTTCGGTTTCACTTCCACTTGAATGCGCGCCGCTTGAAAAATCGTCGATTAGGGAATTAAAAAAAGAGCTGAACAAAAGTGCATGTTAGCAATTGATTTTAAGAAACATCAAGATTAGATTTAATCAACGCTCATTACAAGAATATGAGCAAGCATTGCAATCATCCCATTGGGAAAGGCAAGCAATTCATGATAATCATTACATATGTTGTCATTTCTTTAGACAGCAGGGAGATTGTGCATCGTATGATAGTGTCAACATAGGGAGTGCCATTGTATTAATGGACGATTGCAATCTAAATCACATTTTAAGTGCCTATCTCGAAGTAATTTAATTTTGCTCTTTCAAATAAAGTGATCAAAAAAATGAAGGGCGAAAGAGAGAAAAAATGTAACAAAAATTCTCTTTTGTTGATGTTTTTATCAATAAACACATGTTAATATTAATGTGATTGCAAGTGGAAAATTGGATTTATCGCAGTTCACTCACTTCTCTTTTTTTATTGTGCATTCACTGATGAATTTTGCTGTTGTTGTAGTTTATTAAATAATTGAGTGATGATTATGTTTTTATTTATTGTTTCAAAGTTTTATGAACTACTGAAAAAATATTTTTTGTACATTTTTAATTTACTCAATAATGAAAGATGAAAAATTTGAAGTTCTTTTAGTTTGTTATGTTTTTTTTAATTTAAAACCTTTTAAATATTTTTATGCTTTTTCATTTGAAATAAATTAAAATTAGCTAGACTGTGCCTAAAATTTCTATTTTTACAAATCTTTTGAATAAGAATTTTGTTCTGAAAAACAATATTTTCTTAATAAAATTTTCAGTTTCTAAAATGACCACCAAACATCAAAAATCATTTTTATCTACACAATTTTTTACTACTTTTTTTTTATATATTTCACAATGAAATTGATATTTTTTTCTACATACAATTTATTTTTATACGATGTAATCTACGGCAAGTACCGAAAAGAGCAATATTGTTGTTATGTATGAAAATTGAAGGGATTTAATGGCAATGACATTAAGTTTATAGTATACTTAAAATCATAGAAAAATAAAATAAAGAGGGTGAGTTTGAAATATGCAGTAATGCAACCCTTTTTTTTGATCTCTGATATAAACTTTGATTGAGGACTAAAAAATAATTTTTTAGGATACTTTAGAAAAGATTGGATTGCATTAAATTACTCTATGACTTAATGGTTATTGATATTAGGTAATTAAATTCAAATAGAAATTGTTGCATTTGTAAAAAATTAGAAAACTTCCAGAAGATGAAATATAGCAAAAATAATAAATTGAACCAAATAGTGGCATCAGAAATATTATTTATTACTTTGGTAAAATTTATTTATTTTCAAATATTTTTTGAAAAATTCAATAAAATTATCAAAAAATTAATTTACAAAAAAATTTTTAGCCAAAAATGTTTAAAATTTTAGAAATAAATTTCTCTACAGCATCACTGCATAAATCAGCATTAGTTACTCTCTTATTCTTTCTTAACCACAGTCACAGCATTCACTAACCATTGATTGGCATATCAAATTGTTAACGTCGTTGAAAGTGACTATGCCATTAGTGACTATACAAAAAAGAACTTTTTCTTAAAGCTGACAATCCGCTGACATTGGTATTCGATTAATGCTTCTCTGCCAAACCATTGCATGCCATGCACGTGTCTCGCATTTTATTGTCACACGACATGCGAACGACTGATATTTTTTATACTATTGTGAAATGTTTGTAAACACTCAATGCTGTGAGGGTGGCAGTGAAGTGGCTTCTCTTTCTCGACATAATGAAATCATCAAAAAAAAAAGGAATTTATTGTTATGAAAATTTAAGTGAAGCACATGCCAGAAATGAAAGTTAATTCGAATCTAATTGAGGATTTTCGCCGTCGCTCACTTGCTTATTTTCACATTAATAAAAAATTATTTTTTTGTGGGTTGGGATTTTATTTTTGAAGAAAAAAATGAGATTTAAGTGGAAAAAGTAGTTAAAGAAGAATAAAACAGGAAATTTATTTTATCTTTTCTTTTTTTGGTTCCTTTTTGCAGAATTGTTCGCAATAAAGCAGCTGAAAAAGCAAAACATCATCATCATCAACAGACACAAAACTCAGGAACACCTCCAGGTAAGAAGTTATTAAATTGAAAGCATTAGAAATAATAAAATTTGAAATAGAAACAAATTTTGGAACTTGAAAAATTTTAGTCAAATGCTGACATTTTTGAACGATATTTTGATTATTTTTCATAACGTACCATCAATTTCATTCCAATGATTGACTTATTACAGAAAAATTTGCAAAATGTTAAAATATTTTCAAAAGTCTTGCAAATTTTTGTTTAACTTTTGTGTAGTAAATTTTTATGGCTATTTAATCAGGCATATTATGCAAAAATGAGTAAAAACTGATATAAAAATATTTTAAATTAATTGAATTTTTACAACCAAAAAATGTAAACAAAAGAAATATTTAAAATTCTCTTTAAAGTCAGTATGATTCCATAAATAATTAAAAAAAGTCACTAATGAATCCCTTTCTGATTTCTAAAATAAACTTAAAGTTCTCATGCCTTGGTCAATATCAATAAAACTCAAACCTTAATTTCTAATTCATCAGTAAACTTCTACATCAATTTACCCAAAGTCAGCATTTTCATTTCTTTCCTTCTATTTCTAAAATATAAAAAAAGAAAATTTTCATGTCTGTGTTTCATTTTCAACAAAATTTTATGTTTTTCCTTTATTTAGGCCACCTCCCACAATCACCACAAATGACAACGACAGATCCGCAAGACAGTAACGGCGCGACACCAAATTCAGTAAATGGTAGCGAAGGACGAGTATCGAGTGGTTATAGCATCAATGGAATTCTTGGCATACAACATGCCAATGATGTCAATGTAAATAGCATGAAAAGGAAAAGAGTTGATGACCATGGTGAGTAGATGGAAAATGTTGAAATTATTTTAATCCTTTTATATGCGGAAGTCCCTTATGAATTGAAATTGTTTAACATAAAATGCTATCAAACATCCTCAGTTATTGCAGCAAACACACACGCTCGTATTGTTCTCAATACGGACATTATACATTTGACTCTCTTTCTGTTGACCAAAAAAGTCAGTAGGGATAATAGCCATCATCAGCAATTGTCATTATTTTCTGTTGCAAAAAGGAATTGTTTCGACCGCTGCTTGCTCTTTTTTTTTGTTTTGTTGCGATAACAAAAGGAGGGAAATTTTGTCGCAAAGCGGTTTGGTCAGCTCTTTTATTTCTCTCTTCCTGTATTTGTCTCGTGAATGGACATGAGTGAAAGATAGAAAGAGAGGAAAATGCAAAAATTAAGAGACAAAAATGTTTCATTGTCTTTTTTTGTATTCATAGAAATGTTGAAAATATTATTATTGCGCAATTTCTAAAATGCATTGTGTGTATTATGTGAGAGACATAAAGGAAATTAATTTTATAAGTTGAAATTTACAGCAAATTTGAAAAAAAAAAAATTTAATCTTCCGTTGAATTTGTCATATGACCATAATATTTTAATAATCATTTAATTTTAAAAATAATAATAAAAATTCTTTCTGTTTCAGATGAAAATCGTGACATTAATATTCATATGGAAGAAGATATTAAGAGACAACGAATTCAATACAACGGAGACCAAATTTATCCAAATGTAAGTATTATATTTGTTATTTATTTAATTGTAAAGTCAAAATACTGCTAACATGATTCATAAAGTTAACAAATTTCAATAAGTAACTTGAAATTCATTTCTTGATACTAAACACATTTTAATCATTAGAAAAGTTGATATTAAAAATTTTTCTAAATTTCCAAAAAAAACTTTTTACTTTTTTTGAATTCTTGGAATTTTATTTCATTTTAATAAAACCCAAAATCGACTGCTATTGAATAAATTAAAAAGGATTATTTTTTATTATTCGTAAGCTATATTTTATGCTTGAATCAATTTTTAACATTTTTACAAATTTGCTTAAAATTATCATGATTTTTATAACTAATCTTCATTTCATTAATAACAGAGTGCAAAACCGTTTGGTATTTTTATTGCAGCTAACTAAAATTCGTATAACTTTTATTCAAATAAAAACAATTCAAAAAAAGAGTTTAAATTTTTTATAGTTGAGAATTTTTATTATTTTTTAAATGGATTTTTATAAAATGTTTAAAATCAAGACATAAAACTTTTTTGGTTTTTAAACTGTTTTAAAAAATGCTTAATATTTTTTTATCATTTCTAGCTCTGGTCATCAAAGTGGTGTGTAAAAGATGAACCCAAACACCAAGATCTCGTAAACTCAGTAGTCGTAGCAATGCCAACGCCACCACACAATAATAACAATAGCAGCGCAAATAACAACAACAATAGCAATTCAAATAACAATACATCGAGCAACAACAATAATAATAATCCATCAGCAAATAACAACACATCATCGTATTATGATACTCATAATGTGTTCCCAACATCGGTCAATAACAACAACAATCAAGACACAATACTCTATGATAGCATCACGACGATATCACAAGCACAAAATACCCTTTATGCGCCCTCAATTGGAACTGCTATCGGTAAGTTGACAAACATGAAAAATAATTTTTATAAGGGTGAAGGGAATTTTTTTTTTTTTGCTTTTTTTATTTTATAATTTACTTATGTTTTAAATTATAAAAAATAAATATAAAGGAACAGGAACATTTACGTCATTGGCACCACTCAGTATGCAAGATATTAAACTTAATGCAACGACTACTCTAATTGATCAATCGATGTCTCCATATCATGCAGGTGAGATAAATTGAAAGGAGATAATTGAAGTTTGACATGCACTTAAATGCACAACAATGGTGGATGACAACAAGTAAAAAAACACAAAACATGCACAAAAATGAAAATGTAGATTTCTTTTGGAAAATATAAGCACACAAATTATTGAAAAATATGCACTGATGGAAATTGTATTGTAGATAATTTGGTGGAAGTTTTAGACAAATTTCATCGTTGGTTAGAAGGTTTTGTGGAAATTGAATAGAATTGAAAACCTCGGTCAATTTCAAATTTTCTCTGTAAAACATTTATCAAATTTCGAGGAATTGCAAAAAAAAATTGAATTTTTATTGAAAATCTTATTACTTTTTTTTTTGAGAATCTAAGACATGTTCTATTCTACTTACTTCATGTCTTATAGTTCCCAATATTTTCATTTGAAAATAGCCAATTTCAAAACACAAATTAAGTTTATTTTTCAAAAACCCAAATTTATGGTGGTTGGTTCTTTCTTTTCTTGCTCCTTCTTCACTTTTCTTCAATCTTTATTAACTAACAAAGTAGAGAAAAATTCATCACAAAATAAATTTGAAAGCACAAAAAATTTTTCCTAACACCATAAACAAAAACATCATGAAAAAATTACTCACGATTTGTCCTTCCTTCGACTTCATCGATAACCAATTGCAGATAGTACAACGCCTTACAATACACTCGCAATGTCACAAATTGAAGATGGAATTCCGCAAGCGACTCAACAAGATCAACCTGATTCATCATCGGAACTGCCAATGTTTACAATGATTTCACCTGATGGACAATCGACATCACAAGGTCTTATTAAAAATGACACAAATAATAACAACAACGATCGAAATAATAACAAATCAAAGGATAAATTACATCATGATGATGACCATAGCAAGAGACAATTGTTACAACGTTATAGACTTGAAGATGGTGTTGATCATGCCACAACCATTCATCATCCTCATCATTTATTACTTTTACAACAGCAACAACAACAAATGAACTCACAAATGGGTCATTCAATGGATGGAAAATCAAATTTAATTCCAGTACCCGAAAATTCACCATCACTAATTGTGCTGCAACCAAGTGCACAAAGTGGTGGTTATTCATCTTTCTTCAATCATTATGCAACAGGCAAGTTCACAGCACTGAAATAAAAAAAAAATCTTCACGCACTTGAGAATTATTTTATTTTAAACTACGCGATGGCTTAACTTCACATTGAAATTTTTTTTACCTTAATGTTGGGAATTTTCTTTTTTGATTTATTTTTTAAGGGGATAAAATAAATTTTTTTGAAAGAATTTTTAATTAAATGAATTTTCTTTTACAGCTAATAATGGATCTGTAGTAGCAGCAAGTGATTATGCTTATAATTCAGCTCCATACCAGCAATATAGTACGCCGTATAATTATGGATACAATGTACCCACCACTAGCAGTCTCCTCAGTAAGTAAGCAGTGAGTATTTTATTAAAAGCAAAAAACAAATAAGAAAATTAAAATGAAAGATGATTAAAAATTTTAAAAATACAAAAGAAATAAAATTTTGAAATTTTAAATGACTTTTTGTAAATTTAGTTTTAATATGTAAAATGATTATGGACTTTTAAAAAATTATAAAAAACTCAATCAATTGAACAAGCACATGCATTAATAATTTAGTTATAAGTTTTTATTTTTCTATGGAGTTCCAAGTTTCAAATTTTAAATAAAATTTTCATTGACACTTTTTTCTTTCAAAAATAAACAAATCAAAGAATACCGATAAGAAATGCTAATTTTCACAAAAATTATAATAATAATTTATCGTTTATTAGATGTGAATTATTTTCAATTAAATCTTTTGATTTTAGTACAATGCAAAAAATTCAAATTTAAAGCATTTCTTTATTTATCGTAATAGAAAATTTTTGAAATTTCTAATAGAAAATTTTTCTTTTTCTACTTTTAGACACAACGTATTATTTCAATAATGAACAAACAAGCGATCTTCGATCTCCACTGGCAGCAACACGTGCAAATTCTTTAGCAAGCGCTTCATCGCCAACTGGTGCATGTGTGAAAACTGAAATCAGTGCAAAGGACATATTTCTCGTGTAGTTTAATGAAATATTAATGAATAGAAATTAATTTAATAATGAAAATAAAGAAGATTGAATTTTTGTGTGATGATTTTTGAAATAATTTTTCTCAAAAAGATCTCAATTTCATAAGAAAACAAAATTTGAACCTCAGAAATTTAGAAATTATCTTTTTCTTAGATTTTGTAACAACTTGATTTTTTAAAAAAATAAAAAAATTCTCAAATTAAAAAAATCAACTTTTTACAAAATCTAAGAATTTTTCTGAATTTTAAAATCATCACATAAAAAATCAATACAGAAAAGCATAAGAAATTTTAGAAATAAGAATTAAAAACTAAATAGAAAATTTTTAAGTAAAAAAAAGTCACACAAACAAAAAATTGTCACCACAAAAATTTAAATTAAGAAAAACTTTTAAAAATATTTAAAAACAATATTTTAGCTATTAAGCCATCTAAGGTCATTTAATGCACCCAACAATCTTTTTTATCACAATTTTTTTTTCTATTTATTCAGCAGAAACTTTCACAAGAAAAATTTATACCAAAGAAAGGAAAATTTCTTGTTTTTATATTTTTTGAGATGGAAATTATTCAATAACATCCCGTACTCTTTTTCTTGCTCTTTTTAGTTTTATAAATATAATTTTACCAAAGAAATTCTCTGCTGAAGATAAAAACTCACCATTACTATTTAAATATTTAATCACTTTCACACTCACAAGGATTAATTGCAATTTTGTATAAAATAATTAAATGTACTTAATAGAAAAAAAAATAAGAATAAAAACTGTGTAATGTAAAATATTTAAGGAAAATAAATCTCAATCATTTAATCATATATTTTAAGAATTTTTTAAGGTTGGAACATTTTAGTCGAAGCCTTCTTGCATGTTTGTCTCTTGCTTATGGATACTAGGAGAATATTCTCATTTGACCAGAAAATTTCTGATAATTTTCCAAGAATTTCAGGGTTTTTTTAATTTTATAAAAGTATCAAAAATGGTTAATTTAATCCTTATGACAACTTTTAGTTATCAAGTGAAATTTCATAAAACAGCAATATATAATTTGAAAACTAAAATTTTTTATGGTGATTTTTATAAATTAAAATACTTTTATTATTCTTATTTATCATCTTTTGATAGGTTCTAAATAAAAGATTGAAAATAGTTCTAAAATTGTTTTGAAAAATCCAAATTTAAAAAAGAAAATCGATTTTATTGAGTAATTAGCCTACAATGTTTGAATAATGAATATATTTGAAAAATTTGATAAGAATGTTCTAACCTTAGAATTCTCTTAAACTTTGTTCAGAATATCAAAAAAAAAATTTTTATGAATTTTGATTTATAAACTAAAAAATTGGAATTCAAAACTTTTATAAAAAAAATGTACAAAAGTTTTGAAAAAATTAACAAAATTTTTGTTAACTGCCTAATAAAAACAGAAATATGAAAATCTTTAAGATATAAAAATTTTTTTGAAATCTAAAAATTTTCATTTTCCTTCTGAATTTTTAAAGATAAAAAAAATCTGTAATCAAATTAAAATGTTTCAAATTTATTGCAAATTCTGATTTTTTTACAATACAAATTATAAAATTGCCCAATCTTTAAAAAACTAAAGAAGAAAATTTTGTTTTCTTATCTTTCTCTATTATATAAACAATGAATAAAAAGATTAAGATAAAATTAATATTAGAATATTAAAATAAAATGAAGAAAAATTTCATTGTAATTAAAACATTAATTAATTAAAAAATTGTGAAAAGAAAATTAAATTTAAAAAAAAAAAAATTTAGATTTTAAATCTCATTATGATAAAAATAAAATACAAAAGAAATAAAAAGAAAAATAAAAATTCATTTAAAATATAAAAAGATTTTTTTTGTTTTGCTAAATTTCGCTACAATTTTTTTCATATTTTTCAGTGTAACATAATGTCAGAAGAATCATAAATATTAACAAATCAAAATATAATTACCAAAAAAGTTTGAGGATCTTAAAAATTTAAAAATATTTCCAACGGTCAAAAAATATTTAAACAATTTTTTTCACACTGAACGCACAAAATTCAAAACAAATTTTATTTTAAGAATCAAAACAAACAAAAAAGAAATTTTTTTTAATTTTACAATCAATTTGGATTCATAAAACTACGAAAATGGTCATAAAATGTGCAGTTTTAGGTTGCACATCAAAAGACACCGATGAAGGCATAAACTTTTTTCCATTTCCAAGAGTTTCAAAGAAATACGGTGATTTAAAAAAGGTAAATAAAAATAAAATAAATACAATTCGTAATAATTCAAAAGTTTTTTTCTAGATCTGGATTGAATTCACACGACGACGTCATAGAAATTTTGATAATGAAAAATTTTGCGATCTTCATTTCGAAAAGAAATGTTTTTTCGTCAAAGGCAAAAGTGACAATGTCTGTCTTAAAAAAGGTTCAGTTCCAACAATTTATTATGAAAATGGCATTAAAATAGAAGTTCCTTATAATATACAATACCAAAAATACTATGGAATAGAAGCTGACAAAATGTATCGTGAAACTGAAAATTCAGCTTTTGATCATGAAAGTGAATTGATAAAAATGCGCTACAAAATGTTGAAAAATTTGAAAAATTATTGCAGATTTTGTTTGACAAATAATAAGGCAGCAAAGTGTATTGCATTGAATTCTTTAGACAGTTATCAAATTAATCCTATAGAAATTTTAGAAATGATTGGTTGCAGTATCGAACATAATTCAACTTTTAGGTGAGAATGTTTTAAATAAATTATGGAACTTAAATTTATCAAAAAAATTCTATTTTTAGTGACATAATTTGCGAAGATTGTTTCTTAAAAGTAATCGAGTTTTATAAATTTAGCAAAAAATGTCAAGAAAAGCAAAAAGAATTTCTCGCAGAACTTGAAAATCTTGATGAGAAAATTCAAAAAGTTCAAAGAGTAAACAGAACATCACAAAATGAAACAATTCCTTGGTTTAAAGTTGAAATTACAGAAGAAATTAATGAAAATGGAACTTCAGTTTTTATAAATGATGAAATTACAGAAGACTTAAAAAATGAACAAATGGAAGAAACAATCAGCATGGAAGAAGAAGCGCTTGATCCATCAGAGACCGAAGAATTTGTGGATTTTCCAATAACATTCGAAGATGAAACAGAAGTAATAAAAAGACCACTTAGAAATCCACCAAATAAAAATGGTCGACGTGAAAATTTTAATGAAAGACAATATGAATGCTTTTTCTGTCGTCTAAAATTCAAAGGTCGAACTGTATATAAAAAACATGATTGCACAGTGAAAGAACGAGAATGTCCAGTACCAGGTTGTGGTAAAATGTTTTCTAATCAAGGAAGTTATTCAGGACATATTACTAGAATTCATGGAATGCCAAGAGTTTCTCGACAATTTTGTCCTGGATGCAGAATTTATTTTCAAATGAGCGCCTTTGATTTTAAGGTTTGTAAATTCTTAAAAAATCTAATTCTTTTTCGAATTTTTCAAGTTTCAAGAAGTTTCATTCTTTGATGAATAGAAATTTTGATAAGTTTTATTTATAAAAAGTCAAATTATTCAAATAAATTTATGATTCTATTTTAAATCCTAAAATTTAGGTTTATTGATTATTAAAATTTAAAATTTCTTTTTAGGAACATTGTCGAACATGTGAACAAACAAGCGCAATTAAAAATGAAATAATAAAATGTGAACTATGTAAAAAAGAATGTGATGGACTTGAAGCTTATACAGCACACAAATTATTCCATGCAACTGAAAAACTCATCGAACGAGTTGATGAAAATGGAGTGACAACTTATGCACAACCAAAATATGATAAAGACGAAAAGATCTGTGACATTTGTGGGAAAGTTTTGACAAATTATAAAAATTTAAGAAAACATAAAGTCAATGTACATTTAGTGGATTTTACTGGTGAAATGTATTATTGTGATTTATGTCCAGTAAAAAAACCAACAAGGAGATTAATTTATGATCATATGAAATCAGTTCACATCATCAATTGGCACACATGTTCAATTTGTGGAAAATCCTTCAAATCACGTCGGTTGTTAGCGAGGCACAACCTTTACATGCATGAACGACATAGATTGAATATTCGATGCCAAATTTGTCCACACAAACCTGGATTTTCAGCTACAATTTATTTAGAGCAACACATGAAGAAAAATCATGGTGATAACAGCACAAGAAGTTTAAATAGATTTAAATGCGATTTTGGATTTTGTGATGCAACTTATGCTAAACAATCAAGCTTAGAACAGCATAAAATTAAAATGCATGGATATTATCAGATTTAAATTTTAAAATAAAAACTCAAAAATTTAAGTTTTAAAACCAATTTTTTTAACTTCTATTTTACAAACTCGTTTTAAATTTTCCGGACTCTATCAACAAAAATATTTTCAATATAAAACAGCACCAGCTTCTCTATAGATTTTATCCCAAACTTTCAATCTTGCTGTTTCTGGTAGGTCAATCATTTGCATTCCATCTTTTGTTAAATGCAAACATCTCAATGGTAATTCTAAACTTTTATTTTCTTCCCATTCATCAACACCAGTGTGACCGTAGATTGCAAAATTTGAAATTATTCCAACAACTTTCATAATGTTTTTAAACTCGATTGATTCGAAAGACGAAAATGTTGTAAAATTGTTTTTAAATAAATAAGTTGCACAAGCACCATGTTCTGCACCTGGAAAATTTTCATTTTTGAAGAATTTCTTGAATATATTCATCTCTGTGACGATATTAAAATAGTAAGTGAAAGTTTTTCCTTTTCCACCAGCTTTGATTCTTGATAGAACTGCTCTTTGAATTCCATGCCAAAATTGCAAATCACCTTGATAATAATAATATGGAAGCATGTACGAATCAGTAGGAGTTGTTGCTCCATAAAACAATTCTTTCAAAGTGTTTCCAATTTCTTTGGCTTTTGGATCATTTTTATCTAAATTCAAGTCAACAAATGGTGAGAAATTTTTAAAATCTTGAAGATACTGAACTCTCTTGCTGTCCTCGTTTGGCAAAGACTTCATAAGCAAACCTTCATTTGATGTTCCACCAAATATCACATCAATATCTTTCGACCATGCTTCACGAGCCATCAAAATTGGACTTTTATGAATAAAGGTATGATCAGTGATGTAAGGTTCAACAACTGGACCATTTGCAAAAACCACATGCTCTTGAAACTTCTCCTAAAAATCATAAATTTATAAAAAAGCTAATTAATAAAAATAATTTTCCAAACCTCATCAGTCAAAATATTTTCAGAAGCTTCAACAATTTTCTCAAAATCAGCATTTTCCAAGAATTCCAAAATACTTTTGTCACTTCCATCACCTTCATATCCACACAATCTTGCGATTCTTTCAGCATAATTTCGTCTTGGATGATGAGCCCAATTCATATTCAATGATGTTCCTGACATTGCAATTGCTCGATGAAATAAACCTTTAGATTTCTCTGATATCAAATGATAATGAACTGATGCACCACCTGCAGATGTCCCAAATAATGTGATATTATCAGGATCACCACCAAAATTTTTGATATTTTCTTTGATCCATTTCAAAGCCATTCGTTGATCTTTGAGACCTGCATTACCAGGAACATCAACTGATGGATCATCGAGTGATAAAAATCCAAGTGCACCAACACGATAATTGAATGAGACAATGACAAGCTCTTTTTGAAGTAAATAATCTGGGCAATTGAATAAACTTGGTGATGATGTTCCTGTCTGATTTTCAGTAAAGAGATAAAAAGAAATTTATTATGAAATTTTATTAGAAAATTACCTAATCTATAAAATAAACTTGAATGACAAAATATTTGGTTTTAAGCAAAAACTTTTCTTAAGGTAGGTCAAGATAAAAAGATAACAAATTTTTGTTATTATTTAATCAGTTTGTATAAATTTTAAAGAAAAATGACTCAAAAATTACTAACCTGAAATCCTCCTCCATGAATCTATTAAATTATTTTTTTAATTTATTAAATTAACTGGAAAAAACTTTAAAAATCTTTATACTCACATAAACAAGCACTGGATAAAAATTTGTTGATCTCAATTCTTTAGTGAAAACATTTATTCTTCCACCATCTTCAATTCCAACGATTTTCTGTACCATCATGTCATATATTGGAAATGGTGGACAATCTTGAGTTGCATCAAATGTTTCTGTCCATTTTTCAGGCTCAACAGGTGCTCGAAATCTCAATTTTCCAACTGGTGCTTTCATATAAGGAATTCCTTGAAAATTGATATAGTCCATGCCTAAAATAGTTGTTCTTCGGTCGCCTTTGACTGGTCCATGTTGAGTGTTGACAGTCACAAACTTTTCAAGAGACATTTTTGCAATTCGAGTCTGATTTGATTGAAATGAGTAATGAAACTGAAATAAAATTGAGAGAATTTTATATTTTTGTAACGAAAATGCGATTAACTGCAGAATGAAACTTTTATTATCATTTTTTGCCATTTTTGTTTATCTCGTGATGAATATTTTTGATAAATATTAAATATTACTTTAATGTGAAATAAATAAAATGCCACTTATTTTAAGTATTTTATTTTAATGATATGTATTGAATTTAGTAACTTAAAATAAGTTTAAAACTTTTTAACTTGAGTAGAACTTTAAGATTATTTTCAATACAAAACAGCACCAGCTTCCCTATAGATTTCATCCCAAACTTTCAATCTTGCTGTTTCTGGTAGGTCAATCATTTGCATTGCATCTTTTGTTAAATGCAAACATCTCAATGGCAATTCTAAACTTTTATTTTCTTCCCATTCATCAACACCAGTGTGACCGTAGATTGCAAAATTTGAAATGATTCCGACAACTTTTATTATGTTTTTGAACTCGATTGAATCAATTAGTGGAATTATTCCTAAAGAGTTCTTAAAAACATAAGTTGAACATGCAGCATGTTCTGCACCTGGATAATGATCGAGTTTAAAATTTTTCTTAAAGGTATTCATCTCTGTGATGATATCAAAATAGTAAGTGAAAGTTTTTCCTTTTCCACCAGTTTTGATTCTTGACAAAACTGATCTTTGAATTCCATGCCAAAATTGCAAATCACCTTGATAATAATAATATGGGAGCATGTTACTGACTGTTGGCTCAATTTCACCAAAATAAAGTTCTTTAAGAATTTTTCGAAACTTTTGTGCTTTTGGATCATTTTTATCTAAATTCAAATCTAATAAAGGAGCAAAATTTGATGAGTTTTTTAATCCTTCAATTCTCTCTTTGTTATTATCAGGAAAGAATGCCATCAGAAGTCCTTCATTTGATGTTCCACCAAATATCACATCGATATCTTTTGACCATGCTTCACGAGCCATCAAAATTGGACTTTTATCAATGAATGTATGTTCAGTGATGTAAGGTTCAACAACTGGACTTACAGTGACAATCATTTGTTCTTCATATTTCTCCTAAAATAAAATAATACCATAAATGTTCTCATTTTAATTCATATATAAATAAATAAATTTATACTTCATTAGTCAAAATACTTTCGGCTTTTTCCATGATTTTCTCAAAATCAGCATTTTCTAAGAATTCCAAAACACTTTTGTCACTTCCATCACCTTCATATCCACACAATTTTGCGATTCTTTCAGCATAATTTCGTCTTGGATGATGAGCCCAATTCATATTCAATGATGTTCCTGACATTGCAATTGCTCGATGAAATAAACCTTTAGATTTCTCTGATATCAAATGATAATGAACTGATGCACCACCTGCAGATGTTCCAAATAATGTGATATTATCAGGATCACCACCAAAATTTTTGATATTTTCTTTAATCCATTTCAAAGCCATTCGTTGATCTTTGAGACCTGCATTACCAGGAACATCAACTGATGGATCATCGAGTGATAAAAATCCAAGTGCACCAACACGATAATTAAATGAAACAAAAATGATTTCTTTTTGCAAAAAATAGCATGGATTGTAGAGAAAATTCGGAGATGAACTGCCGACCTTTAAAAAAATATAAGCGATATTATGAAATTAAACCTAATTTCAAAAATTCATGTAAGCATTTGAAAATTTGGATTTAGAAAAAAAATAGCTTTGAGTTATGTATGCTTTTTAAATAAAAACTCAAACTAGATGACATTGAAATCTAGCTTTTGTTACTTTTACATACTTGATATCCACCGCCATGAATCTGTAAAGTTAAAAAGTGAATGATAAAAATAAATGCGTTTTAATATTTACGTAAAATGATTTAATACTAACATAGACCAGTACTGGATATAAATTGCTTGTTCTTATTTCCTTTGTAAAAACATTTATTCTTCCACCATCTTCAATACCAGTAGTTTTCTTTAAATTTGAATCATAATTAGGAAAAGAAGGACAATCTTGAGTTGCATCAAATGTTTCTGTCCATTTTTCAGGCTCAACAGGTGCTCGAAATCTCAATTTTCCAACTGGTGCTTTCATATAAGGAATTCCTTGAAAATTGATATAGTCCATGCCTAAAATAGTTGTTCTTCGGTCACCTTTTACTGGTCCATGTTGAGTGTTGACAGTGACAAATTTTTCAAGAGACATTTTTGCAATTTGAGTCTGATGTGATTGAAATGACAAATGAAACTGAAATAAAATTGAGAGAATTTTGTTTGCAAAAACAGAGAAAGAGAAAAAAAGAAACAGCTGATTATAAACAGCTGTGAATGAGAAAAGAGAGAATTCTCATTGTTTATTTTTTATTTAACCGGTTTTTATTTTGCATTATAATTAAAGTAGCTTTTAAAATTCATTTATTTTTTAAATCACACGTTTATAATCAGAAAATTACTCAACAAAAATATTTCTAATATAAAACAGCACCAGCTTCCTTATAGATTTTATCCCAAACTTTCAATCTTGCTGTTTCTGGTAAGTCAATCATTTGCATTCCATCTTTTGTTAAATGCAAACATCTCAATGGCAATTCTAAACTTTTATTTTCTTCCCATTCATCAACACCAGTGTGACCGTAGATTGCAAAATTTGAAATTATTCCGACAACTTTTATAATGTTTTTAAACTCGATTGAATCAATTGCTGGCTTTGGAAACATAACTGATGAAAAAATGTAACCCAAACAACCGCCATGTTCTGCTCCTGGAAATTCTTCGCATTTAAAAAGTTTTTTGAGACCGTTTTGTTCAGTAAGAATGTCAAAATAGTAAGTGAAAGTTTTTCCTTTTCCACCAGCTTTAATTCTTGATAAAACTGCTCGTTGAATTCCATACCAAAATTGCAAATCACCTTGATAATAATAATATGGAAGCTTGTTATTAATTGTTGGCATTGTTGCTCCATAATACAATTCTTTCAAAGTTTTTCCAAATATTTTAGACTTAACATTGTCATACTTAAGATTCAAATCTAAGAAAGGTGTGAAATTAGTTGAATCTTCGAGGTATTGAATTCTTTTATCATTTGGATCTGGGTAAAATGCCATTAAAAGTCCTTCATTTGTTGTTCCACCAAAGATTACATCGATATCTTTCGACCATGCTTCACGAGCCATCAAAATTGGACTTTTATGAATGAAGGTATGATCAGTGATGTAAGGTTCAACAACTGGACCATTTGCAAAAACCACATGCTCTTGAAACTTTTCCTAAAAATCTTAAAATTATAAAAAAGCTCATAAATAAAATTAATTTTCCAAACCTCATCAGTCAAAATATTTTCAGAAGCTTCAACAATTTTCTCAAAATCAGCATTTTCCAAGAATTCCAAAACACTTTTGTCACTTCCATCACCTTCATATCCACACAATCTTGCGATTCTTTCAGCATAATTTTGTCTTGGATGATGAGCCCAATTCATATTCAATGATGTTCCTGACATTGCAATTGCTCGATGAAATAAACCTTTAGATTTCTCTGATATCAAATGATAATGAACTGATGAACCTCCTGCAGATGTTCCAAATAATGTGATACTATCAGGATCACCACCAAAATTCTTAATATTTTCTTTAATCCATTTCAAAGCCATTCGTTGATCTTTGAGACCTGCATTTCCAGGAACATCAAGTGATGGATCGTCGTGCACCAACACGATAATTGAATGAGACAATGACAAGCTCTTTTTGAAGAAGATAGCTAGGATTGTAAAGCAAATTAGGCGAAGAACTTCCAATCTAATAAAAAATAAAATTTTTCGATTGATAAGTTTAAGTGGCTTTGATATCAACGTTATATAATAACTTTTTAAATAATTGTACTCACTTGAAAACCACCTCCATGAATCTATTAAATATTTAAAATATTATTTAATTTTTTAATTAATAATGTTAAAACTTACATAGACCAAAACTGGGTATAAATTGTTTGGTTTAACATTTTTTGTAAACACATTGATACATCCAGCGTCTTCAATTCCTGTTGCTTTCTTCAAATAGGAATCAAAACTAGGAAATGATGGGCAATCTTGAGTTGCATCAAATGTTTCTGTCCATTTTTCAGGCTCAACAGGTGCTCGAAATCTCAATTTTCCAATTGGTGCTTTCATATAAGGAATTCCTTGAAAATTGATATAGTCCATGCCTAAAATTGTTGTTCTTCGGTCGCCTTTGACTGGTCCATGTTGAGTGTTGACAGTGACAAACTTTTCAAGAGACATTTTTGCAATTCGAGTCTGATTTGATTGAAATGAGAAATGAAACTGAAATAAAATTGAGAGAATTTTATATTTTTGTAACGAAAATGCGATTAACTGCAGAATGAAACTTTTGTTATCATTTTTGTCATTTTTGGTAATTTCGTAATAGTAATTTTTCGGTAAAATTTCATCAGTAAAATAAATAAAGTTATGAAATTCTTTTATAATTTTTTTAGCATTAAGGAATAAGTTTTGGTATTCATCAATTTAGTTTTCTAAAACCATTAAATCTGATTCAATTAAAATTAGAAGTATTAAGAGAAAAAAAATGTTATCAATTAAATTAATAAATATGAGAAAACCAAAAACTGTAATGTGCGATAGCCATAAATAGAGATAATTTTTGTTCTCATTTAACTCAAGCATTCAAAAGCTTTCCTCTCTCTGTTTTCATAAACAAAACTCTCTCAATTTTATTTCAGTTTCATTTCTCATTTCAATCAAATCAAGAACTCGAATTGCAAAAATGTCTCTTGAAAAGTTTGTCACTGTCAACACTCAACATGGACCAGTCAAAGGCGACCGAAGAACAACAATTTTAGGCATGGACTATATCAATTTTCAAGGAATTCCTTATATGAAAGCACCAATTGGAAAATTGAGATTTCGAGCACCTGTTGAGCCTGAAAAATGGACAGAAACTTTTGATGCAACTCGAGATTGTCCACCATTTCCAATATATGACATGATGGCACAAAAAATCGTTGGAATTGAAGATGGTGGGAGAATAAATGTTTTCACTAAAGAATTGAGATCAACAAATTTATATCCAGTGCTTGTTTATGTGAGTTTTCTTTGAAAATTTAAACTAAATTATATGAAAAATGATTCAATTGTGGTTTTTAGATTCATGGAGGAGGTTTTCAGGTCAGTATATCAATCAAATTGCGTTTTCAAGGTCATTAATTTATTTACGAGAGAGAACACATTCTATAGTCTCATTTATGCTCACATTAAAAAGTTTTGTTAATAGAGAGAAAAAAAATTCATCAAGTTTTATTCAATCATTTTCAGACTGGCAGTTCATCGCCAAGTTTATACTTTCAACCAGATTATTTACTTCAAAAAGAGCTTGTCATTGTCTCATTCAATTATCGTGTTGGTGCAATTGGATTTTTATCACTCGACGATCCATCACTTGATGTTCCTGGAAATGCAGGTCTCAAAGATCAACGAATGGCTTTGAAATGGATTAAAGAAAATATTAAGAATTTTGGTGGTGATCCTGATAGTATCACATTATTTGGAACATCTGCAGGTGGTGCATCAGTTCATTATCATTTGATATCAGAGAAATCTAAAGGTTTATTTCATCGAGCAATTGCAATGTCAGGAACATCATTGAATTTGAATTGGGCTCATCATCCAAGACGAAATTATGCTGAAAGAATTGCAAGATTGTGTGGATATGAAGGTGATGGAAGTGACAAAAGTGTTTTGGAATTCTTAGAAAATGCTGATTTTGAGAAAATTGTTGAAGCTTCTGAAAATATTTTGACTGATGAGGTTTGGAAAATAAATTTTATTTATGAGCTTTTTTATAAATTTATGATTTTTAGGAGAAGTTTCAAGAGCATGTGGTTTTTGCAAATGGTCCAGTTGTTGAACCTTACATCACTGATCATACCTTCATTCATAAAAGTCCAATTTTGATGGCTCGTGAAGCATGGTCAAAAGATATCGATGTGATATTCGGTGGAACAACAAATGAAGGACTTTTAATGGCTTTTATTCCTGATCCAGAGAAAAAAAGAATATCTATAATGGAAGATTCAACTAATTTCACTCCATTTGTTGACTTGAATTTAGATAAAAATGACCCAAAGGCCAAAGAAATTGGAAAAACTTTGAAAGAATTGTATTATGGAGCAACAACTCCTACTGATTCGTACATGCTTCCATATTATTATTATCAAGGTGATTTGCAATTTTGGCATGGAATTCAAAGAGCAATTTTGTCAAGAATCAAAACTGGTGGAAAAGGAAAAACTTTCACTTACTATTTTGACATTCTTACTGAACAAAATAAATTTAAAAAAATGTTAAATTGTGAACATTTACCTGGAGTTGAACATGGTGGCTGCATAGCTTATATATTTGCTAATTTCATGACAAAACCTCCAGCAATTGATTCAATCGAGTTTAAAAACATCATAAAAGTTGTCGGAATAATTTCAAATTTTGCAATTTACGGTCACACTGGTGTTGATGAATGGGAAGAAAATAAAAGTTTAGAATTGCCATTGAGATGTTTGCATTTAACAAAAGATGGAATGCAAATGATTGACCTACCAGAAACAGCAAGATTAAAAATTTGGGATAAAATTTATAAAAACGTTGGGGCTATTATATATTGAAAAATTCTTTACTCTAATTACGAGATGAATACTAAAAATTCCAAAAGATTTTTATGATAGTTAAAAAGTTTACAAAAAAAAAAGTCATTTAAAAATAAATAAATGTTCTTCTATAGGAATATTGTTAAAAATATTTTTGATAAAAATATAAAATTGCTAAAAAACAAATCATATGTTCTCTCAAATTTCTCAATTTCTTCTTTAAATTATTATGCTCTAAGCTGCTCATCTCACAGTTCGCGAATTTCAGTTGACGAATAAACAACTTTTAAATGAAATAAATTTTTTAATTGTTATCAGTAAATTTTTTGGCTAAATGTCATGAAAATCTTAATTTATAAATTTGTCTTTCTTTTGATAACAATAAATTTTATCAATTTATCAAGTAGTGATACTTCTATTAATGATGATGGTAAAATATAAAAATTTTAATAAAAATTAATAAATTTTTTAAAACTTAAAGTTTGTAAAATTTGAATTCAAAAATACTTTTAGAAGAAAATTACGAAGAGAGCAGTGAGATAACGACTGACAATGACCCGCAAAATTGTAATGGTAAGACATTCAATTGTAAATTTTACTCGCGAGTAAAAAATGAAGGTCGTTGCTGATATGAGAAAAATTTTATTTTTGTTTACCAAAAAAATATGAATCACAGGCGAATTAAAATCTGGAATGGATGAATTATTAAAAATGATGACATCTGTAAAAAAAGAATTAACTTATCAAAATGCAGAAATTAAATATGTGCAATCATTGATTGAAAATTGTGCATCATGTAAAATTTCACCTGAAGTTGAAACTTGTGCAATTGCTAATCCATGCTTTCCTGGTGTTGAATGTTTTGATACTGTAAATGGAATTTCATGTGGAAATTGTCCTAGAGGTTATAAAGGTGATGGGAAAGATTGTTATAGAATTGAAATGTGCAGTGATCGTCCATGCTTTAGGTAAGAAATTTTAAACTTGATTTTTCAAGGATCTCTTTTGTTTGATAATCAAATAACTTCTAATTTCAAAATTCATATTTTTTACTTTAAGTGGAGTTTTGTGCACTGACACTGAAAATGGTGCACTTTGTGGTTCATGTCCAATTAATTATGAAGGTGATGGAAGAGTTTGCACTTTGAGAAGAAACTTTTGTGAAAATAATCCTTGCAAAAATGGATTTCAATGTATTCAAATTGATGATCATCCATTCTATCAATGTATCGCATGTCCACTTGGTTTTACAAGTTATGATGGTTTTGATTGTGTTGATATAAATGAATGTGAAACAATTCATCCATGTGATCCAATTGTAAGATGCACAAATCTTTCACCTGGTTTTAGATGTGATGCATGCCCTATTGGTTATAAAGGTCACTTTTCTGAAGGTTTCTTTATGGAATCAGTTGATAGTCTTCCATTTCAAAGACAAATATGTGAAGATATTGATGAATGTCTTGATGGAACTGCACAATGTGGTCAATTTGCTTTGTGTCATAATTTACTTGGTTCTTATGAATGTCTTTGCCCTGTTGGATACAAAAAATCAAACACAACTGATGACTGCATTATTCAACCTGGTGCTTGTTTAGATGGAACTGTTTGTGATAAAAATGCACAATGTAGACATATTGGTTATGGAAGATATTCATGTAAATGCAAAGTAGGTTACGCTGGCGATGGACAGTATTGTGGAAGTGATCGAGATCTTGATGGATGGCCTGATTATGATTTAGGTTGTGCAAGCACTTTTTGTAGAAAAGACAATTGCGTTTTAGTACCAAATTCTGGACAAGTAAAAAAAATTCTTATTATTTTTTGTAAATTGTTAACTTTTGTGTTAAAATTTAGGAAGATACAGATGCTGATGGAATTGGAGATGTTTGTGATTCAGGTAAGAATTTTAAACATTTAATTTTAATATTTTTCAACTTTTTAATTTTCTTAGATATTGACAATGATGTAATTTACAATCATAATGACAATTGTGTTTATGTTTATAATCCGAATCAATCGGTAAATTAAATTAGTTTATGGAATATGACAGAATATGACAAGAAAAAGAAATATTCACATATTTATATGCATACTGTGAAACATTTTTGAAATCTAAGCATTTTTATTTTTAAAATTCCTAAGGATATTGATGGTGATAAAGTTGGTGATAGTTGTGATAATTGTCCAAATATTTTTAATGGTGATCAATCAGGTGAAATTTTTTAGATAAAACTTAAAACACTCAACTTTATGAATTATTTCATATAGATATTGACAATGATGGATTGGGTGATCGATGCGACCATGTAAGAATAAAATTTAATTTTTAAATTAAACTTTAATTTATTTTAGGGAACAATTTGTATTTGTCATTGTAGAATACACTATATAGTGTAACCAAAAATACGTTACAACATAGCGCTAGCATGCCGCGGCATACCAAAGGCATGTTATAACGTATTTTTGGTTACACGGGTATGAATTTCATAAATTCAGTTTATAAATTAAATCAGTTTCAAATTATGAAAGAAGAACCCTTCTGAATCACGATAAACATTTTTTTCAAATTTAATAATTCTTTTATTTAAGGATATTGATGATGATGGAATTTTCAATGAAGTTGACAACTGCCCAAAAATAGCGAACAGTGATCAAAAAGATAGTGATATGGATCGAGTTGGAGGTAAAAAATCAAATTTTTCAAGAAAATTTTTGGAAGTTATTTAAGAAAATTCTTTTAATTTTAGATGTTTGTGACAATTGTCCATTAACACCAAATATGGATCAAAAAGATAGTGACGCGTAAGTTTAACATTTTTAAAGGATCTTTCACAAAATTTATTCTACTTGAAATATAAAAACTAATTATTTATGGTATCAATCAAAGCAAAAACACTTCGATCAATTGCAAAATCGATGAAAAATCGCAAGAATCATCGGCGTGTTTTGCCTTAGTGTCAACCTAATAATTCAAAACTCAGTTAATATTTTATGAATAATTTCAGTGACCTAATTGGTGATGCTTGTGATAACAATAAAGATCGTGACCAAGATGGAATTCAAGACAACAGAGATAACTGCCCAGATACACCTAATGCTGAACAAGTAAGTTTGAATTATCTGCAATCAAAAAGAAATTTTCTGGTTTCACATTTTAATTTAAAATTTTACTAAAAATTTTATTTTCTTTTTCAGGTTGATACAGATGAAGATGGTTTAGGAGATGCTTGTGATGATGTATGAATAAAATTTCTTTCCTTGTCTCTTTAAATTAATAAATTTCTTCATTTTAGGATATTGATAACGATGGAATTGAAAATGAAATTGATAATTGTCGATTTGTTCCAGTAAATAAATTAAATTTTTCTCTTATCTTTCCATTGCAAATTATGATAAATTTTAAATTTTAGAATTATGACCAATTAGATACAGACAATAATGGAATTGGTGATGCTTGTGAAAAAGATTTTGATGGCGATGGACATGAAAATCTTGTTGATAATTGTCCATATAATAATAAAATTTATACAACTGACTTTAGAACATTCCAACAAGTTCCACTTGATCCTGAAGGAGATTCACAAATTGATCCAAAATGGGTTATTTACAATAAAGGAGCTGAAATGGTTCAAACAATGAATTCTGACCCTGGAATGGCTATTGGATATGACTCATTTAGCAGCGTTGATTTTGAAGGAACACTTTTTGTTGATACTGATGTTGATGACGATTATATTGGTTTTATTTTCTCTTATCAATCAAACCAGCGCTTTTATGCTGTTATGTGGAAAAGAAGTGCTCAAGAATATTGGCATAAAGAGCCATTTGTTGCAAATGCTGAACCTGGAATTCAAATTAAATTAATCAATTCTGAAACAGGACCAGGAAAATTATTGAGAAATAGCTTATGGCATACTGGAAACACAACAAATCAAGTCAAATTACTCTGGAAAGATCCAAAAAATGTCGGCTGGAAAGAAAGAACTGCTTATAGATGGCATTTAATTCATAGACCAAAAATTGGTTTGATAAATATGAAAATTTTCAATGGTAAACGATTGGTTGTTGATTCTGGAAATATTTATGATTCAACATTAAAAGGTGGAAGACTTGGAATGTATGTTTTCTCCCAGCAAATGATTATTTGGTCTAATTTGGTTTATAAATGCAATGGTAAGTTTTATATTTGAAAATTAAAGTTGTTCTGATTCTTTTACTATTTTGATTTTAATTTCAAAAATATTCGGTTATTTTATTAATTTATTTAGAAAATGTTCCTGCAAAACTTTATGCCAAACTTCCACCATCACTTCAACGTGAGTGCCAAGTTGAAAAAATGCTTCAACGCAATCAACGAATGGAACCAATTAAAACATAAAAGTCTTCTTTTATACTTTTTTATTTAATTTTTTAATCTGTTCAAATTGACAAATGAGAAATAAAACTAAAATTTACATTTCCAAATTTAAAATACATATTTTTTATTCAATTAGTAAATTTTAGTTTAAACTTAAAATAAAACTTGCTTGAAGAATTAAAACATTAAAAAATCGTTTTTTTTTTGGTTCTTTAACTTAACGAGTTAAGTTTTCAGATTTAATAATAAAATTAGAGCTGATTAGAGAAATTTAAAAATTTTTACAAATAAAGTTTGATTTTTTAAAATCTCAAAATTAATTTCCAAAACATTAAATTCATTCCAAATAAACTTTTCTTAAGCTCCTCATCAAATAAAGTTGATCATTGAGTTTATCTGTAACTAAATTTGGACAATTTCTCAAGTACAAGTATTTTATTACTTCACAATGTTTGTAAATATGATCAAAAATTTTTGCACTAATTTTTTCATTTCCTAAAAAAAAATTCAAAATAAAATATTAGAAATTTATTACTTTCTTTTGAATTTTAACTCACCATTTAATTTCAATGTGTGTAATCTCTGTAGATTTTTTACAATAATTTCAACACAATCATCATCAACTCCATTAACTTCACCCAAATCTAAAATTTCAATTGCTGGACAATTTTTTACCATAGCTTCAATTCCTTCTCTACTAAAATGAGTTCTTGCCATAAATAATTCTCTCAGTTCAATAAATTGAAAAGCATCAATGAGTGAAAAATCAGTCAATTTATAGCAATTTTGCATTCTAAATGTTCTCAGACCTTGAAGATTTTTGATTGAAAAATATACTTGATTTTGAAATTTTCCAGTTATTCCATAATCGGAAATTTTACAGCAACTGTCGAGATTTAAAAATCGAATTTTTGTAAAATGATTGAAAATTGTCTGTAAAGCATCATCGGCCAAATTTGTTGATCCACCAAGATCAAGATGAGTAATTTGTTCATGAAATTTTGTGCCAAGTCTTACAAACATTGCTTCAGTGATATTTGACAGTAGTGCAAAATAAATCTGCTTTAAATTTTTCTTTGGAGTTCCAACCATTAATGAATTGTAAATTCCTTCATCAGTCACAAGGTCGCAAGATGAAATATCGAGTGTTACTAAATTTTCACACTTTGAAACTGGCACTAAAGAATAATCAGTTACATGAGAACATTTTTTAAGGTAAAGTCGCTTTAAATTTTTTAAATTTGTGCAAATTTCCATTAAAATTATTTCCTCAACTGCTGGTGATTCTGACAAATTTAAATCTTCAATTTCATCTTGTTTTCTAAGAAGAGGAATGAGGCCGAATTTTGAATTTGTGACGCAACCGTTGAAGGTTAATGAAAGTGATTTGAGTTTCAATTTATTTACTTCTGATAATTGTTGTAGGAAAAAATCATCTGTCGGAGTGTGAGCGAGATTTAATAATTTTATTGATTCGCCATAACCCTAAGAAATGATAAAAAGTAGTAAAAACTTTTTTAAAAACCTTCATAAAATTTTGTTTATAGTTCAAATGGAATTGACAATTAATTTTTTAGGTTCAAATAACATTCAAAAAAGAATAAGTATTTTACTTACCTTTAAATAAAATATCAAATGATCCAAAATAGCCATTTTATCTCTTGGATTCATTCTTGCAAGACAGTAAGATAAATCAAGTTCTCTCAAATTTGGTGCTTTAAATACAACATAATCAAAAATACTTCGATTTATGACACCATTTCTTGATAGTGAAATATGATAACAATTATCAAATTTTAAAATTCTTTCACTATAATCATTTCGAATTTTCCAAGTTGTAAAAATTGAATTTGATTCAATTTTAAGAATTTTTAATTTTGGTGTCCATCGAATTATGTCTTCAAATTCTTGTTTTCGTAAAATTCCATTACGAAAGTAAATTTCCTCGACATTTAAACCTATTATAATTTTTTTAAAATTATTCACCTTTTTTTAAAAAGAATTCTTTTATTTCTTACCATAATCCCACCAAAAACTTTGTGAACTATAATCAAAATTTCCAGTACTCAAGCTAATAGCAGGAAATGGACGAAATGTGTCACTAAAATGTGCAACCGATACAGCAAATTGTTTATAAAATGAATCAACAAAGTGCAACATAAATTTTGAATTAAGTTTCTTGTACGTGCACGCAGATAAAAAACGACGTGAAACTAAAGCTGCACATTTAAGGTCACTTGGATTGAGGAATTTAAAAATGTGAACAATGAGCTGTAAGAATAAAATTTAATTAAATCTTAAATTGCATACAAAAAAATTTTTTATGAAAATTTTGACAAATTTTGAATAAAATATTTACCTCCATTGGAATGATGTCGAAATCAGAATAATTTTCATCTTTTATGACATTGTTTTGAGAAATTTCAAGAGTTTTAATTTCTTGATTTGAATTTTCGTCCATTAATAGTAAAATTTCTTCATTTTCAAAATTTTCTTCAACCGTTAAAGTTTCAGATTGCATGTATTTTGTAAAATCTATTCCATCCTCGTCTATGCTTAAATTTTTCAAATCTTTAAAGTCTAAAGTTTTTGTGTTTGTCTGTTTCTGTTCAATTTTTACTTCATTTTCTTCATTCACTGAATGACTGACAATTTTCATGTCTTTTTCATCAATTTTTTGATTTTCCATCGTTGATTCATTTGAAATTTCTTTATTGACTTTTTCATTCATTTTTGTATCTTTTAAATCATATGAAACAATGTCAAAATTAAAATTTATTTCAATTTCAGCTGATTTTTCTCTTTCTTCTTCACATTCGTTTAAATTTAATTCTATTTTTGTATTTTCCGTATTTTCACTTGAATCTTGATTTAAATTTGATAAATTTTCCTCAACATTTATCACATCACTTTCATTATTATTTGCATTAATTTCTTCATTATTATTTTGATTGACGTTTGATTGATTTTCATTATTTTGATGATTATTTGGTGGAAGTGGGGGTGGAGTTGGTGGTTCAATGTTTATATCAAAATTAGAAAAATCAACAAGATTAAATTCAAAATATTTGTCATAGTCTGTTGGCACGTAACCCATTTTTATTTGAGTTTCTTATTTTTTGCATATTGAATGAAAATTTTTATTAAGGTGCACAAGATACTAGAAGTTATCTAATTTCATTTTTAATTCATTTTCTAAAAGTCATTAACTGAGTTATTATTAAATGAATTTCATAAGTGTTTTAAGTTGATTCAACTTTTATCTTTTTTTTGTCATTTATTGCGAATGGTTTAAACATTCATAAACTTATACTTTGGCAGATTTATAAAATTTTGATAATTTCATTCATCACAATCGTTGATAAAGAAGCCACAAATTAAAGCTCATTTATTTTAAAAGCTAGCAATTACTTTGATTGTCACAGTCATTAAAATTTTTCTTAACGTCCTCGATTAATTTGATTTATTTTTATAAAGTTTTGAGTAAATCAAGATTTTTATAAATTTATTATTCCTTCGTTGTAGTCGAATTTGGGATTTTTTTTTCAAAAGGTAACTCAAGCTTAGTTTTTCTTTTTTATTTAACTTTAATTCATTATAGAATTTAAAATTCTTGATTATTCAATTTTTTAAAATTTTTATTATTTTTTAATCACTTAAGAAAAACACTAAAACTTTGAATAATATGAAAATAATCGTAGAAATAAGAACAAATGTCATTAAACTTAAACAAATCCTATTGATTTTGTTATTAGCATTTTTTAAATTCCTATAATTTATTGGACTGTTCATTATTTTGATAATTTGACTCTTTGTCTCCGATAATTTAAATTTTTATTGAAAAGTTTATGGTATTTTCATCTTTTATGCATTTGTCACAGTTTTATTATTTTTGGTTAAACTTTTAAAATTTCATTCCAACGTTTTTCTCAATTTACTTTTTTGTCTGTTTGTCCTTTTGTTTTAAATTTCTCACTTTTTGATTCCATTTTATTTTTTATTATTAGAAATTCTAAATTTTAGTATCACTTTTTTCTAATCTTAAAATTTAGCACTTTATGATATAATAAAACTTTTTTTAACAACACTTTCGTTTTTATAAGGATTTGCCTTTTAATTAAATTAAGTTTTTGTTTAATTTAGTTTATTATAAGAAAAACTTTATTATTTTCACTTTAATTATCAAAAGTATTTAAAAATATTCATAACTGACTTAAAAAAATTCCTTTATAAGTTTGACATTTTTCTTTCTCAGTTCAGTTTTTCTTACTTTCACTTCACTCGAATGCTAAACTAAAACTAAATTGTCTTTCAAATTAAAATTTAAATCAAGTTTCTTTCTTTGCTTCTTGTTATCAAAATATTTTTTCATTGCATCATTTCAATTTATTATTTAATTCAAGTTTTCTATTTTTAATTTGACTAGCGATAACAAAACAAAGATTAATGTGTTCATTCACATCTTCATTGCGACAGAAATTATTTTTAATCAAGTTTTCTTTTTGTTGCGTCTCGTGATATTGAACTTGAACACTATTGACTTAATTTGCAAATCTGCCAAAAAGAAATGAGAGGAAATAGATAAATAGTAGAAAATTTAAGTTTTCTGCAGGGGACGTAAAACTCGGAAGAAAAAAGAGGAAAACATTCCTATTGACCTCTCTTTTTCCTGTTTTTTTTCATCTTTAAAAGAGCCTTGATTAAAATGTATAATATTAAAAATTGTACAAGTCATTTCTGATTTATTTATTTTAATTTTTGGAATTATTTTTATTCTTTTTTATCTGATTTACTATTTTAAATGCTACCCAAGTGAAAGTTTTATAAATATTTCTTCTAATTTTTGAAAAAAAATTTTCATGTCATGTCATCGCTTATTGCAATTGATCATTATTTTATATACATAAATTCTAATTCAATCAACCAACAGGATTAACCATAACTTATTTCTAAAAAATTCAATGCATTTCTAAAATTTTGCTTAGAAATAAAATAATTTTGCATTTTCTTTTTATTTTTGAAACTATTTACGTAGTAGCTGTTAAAATTTATAACAAGTTTTGTATTCTCTTCTTTCGTAAGCATTTTAATGGAATTCAGTTCTCTATATTCATTACTTGAGTTGATATTTTATGAAATTGCTTTGGCGATCAATACTTTTTGCTATTATGGGATTGTTTTATTGAGCCAATATTTTATTTTTATTGTAGCTTAGGTAATTCATCTTAGAAATTTAAATTTTTTAATTTTTTTGAAATTCTAAGTTTTTTAAGTGTCTTAAAAAAGAATAAATTTGACAAAAATAAATCCAAAACATTGCATGATGAAAAATATGAAATCCAAAAGAAGAAATGGCCAGGAAAAAATTAAAATATTTAATTATTATAATAAATTAGCTATTAGTTGTTACACAAAATGTTTGACGTATATTTTTGTAAATAAAAATATTTCAAAATTAATACTTTAACTTTTAAAAATTTTAATTATCTTAAAAGTTGCGACATAAAATGTTGATACTCTTTGAATTTTTGTTTTATTTTAAACAGTTTTAGTGTACTTTAAACAATATTCAAATACAACAAAATTCTAGAAATTCCAATCAAAATTTAAATTTTTTACAAAGCAAATTAATTACGCACAACTTTACCAATGCACGCAAAATTTTCAAGGCACGTGTAAAAACTAACAAAAAAATTTTAAAATGACATTGAAAGTTTCCGTGTGGTAGCAGGAGGACACTTAAGCGCATTTTTGCGCTTAGATCAGTGTGTGTTAACAAATTACAGAATTATTAGATTCGTTTGAGAAATGAATTCACACTTTAAAATATAGGAGAAATCATATTTATATAATTTTGATGTATGAAAGTACTTCGAGCGTTTTTAATTGATGCTTAATTTACTGAATCTTCTAAAGATAAATTTTATTGATATGAAAGTAACGGTTGAGTAATATTCAAAATATTTGAAGTTCTAATATTTGCCGTTAGTGGCGCTGCAATCGTTTTCGCAGCTAACTTCGCGTTGTTTACAAAATTTCAAATTGAAATTTAAGTTCGTACCCAGTGAGAAATTTTTTTTTCAGCCGGAGTCCGACCCCCGGACTTCAAAAATATCAAATATTTTCAAAAATTTTTGAAGTCCGGCGGCCGGAATCCGAAAATTGGAAAAATATTAGAAAATCCAGAAAATATTAGATTTTTTGTATGAAAAAATTAGTCGGATAGTCCGGCGGTCGGACTATATTTAGTCTAGATAAGGGGAAACATTAGAAATATTCGGACTAAATTTCTCACTGGGTAATTTCCTAATTAATGCAATCAGTGACAACATTCTCATAAAGATTGCCATGGCTCAATAGAGCCAGTCGTTCAAAGTGATTCATTGTTGTTCCAAAAATGCACTAAAAATAAAGGAAAAAAAATACAGATTTTTATCCACATCCTGTTTCAATGTCAAGAATACACAACGGTTTGTCTTTGACTTTGACCTAGATTTTTGATTGAAAAGTTTTTTGTATATAAATACTTCTATTAAAAACCAGGGTTAACAACGAAGGAAATCTCCACAAAAAGCCAACTTGACTTATCGGCGGGCAAGTGCGAACTATACAAAATCCCAAAAATTTCACTACTGAATACACAATGGAATTTATATTTTAAAGAAATATTTCAAGGATTTTTTGCTTATTTCATACTCTGTTATCAATATTTTTAAAAGTTAAGAGATAATTATCAAAATTTTTTGCATTTTGTTTACAAAAATTTTTGGGATTTTTTTATTTTTTATTTGGTGTCTTTAACTTTATTTTGTGAATCTTTGAATTTGTTTGAAGATTATTAGGATATTTTTCTGTTTAATGAAGATTTGGATTTTTTTTTGAAATTTTTGTCTTTTTTGAGGTTCTTGAAATTTTTTTTCAAAAATTCCCCAAAAAACTAAAAATCCTCACAAAATTTCACAAAAAATCAAAAATTTTCACAAACCTCAAAGAAAGTCATAAATCACCATGTTTCCTCAAAAAACTCGATAGAAACCCCCAAAAATTCGAAACGACTTTAATAATTTCAATATTTTTCCAAAAATTTCTCATTTTTCTCTGTATGACTCCATATTCATTGTTAACCCTGAATTAAGAAAAAAATAAGTATTTGAGTTATTTTTAGAATAAACAAACACGAACGTAACGCAGTGCTCTAATTTATTCATGAGTCATTGATAACAAAATAGCTGTCATAACCTTGCCATATTGAAGACTTATAAATAGAATAATCAAAACAATTTAAGTTATTTATAGCATTAATATTCATTATCAATTTCGGGTATTTATAAAATTTTAATGACTTAAAAGTATTCATTGAACTCTTGTGTGAACAAGTGTTGAACTCTTGTTCATTTAATAGTTTTTTTTTTAATTTTTATAAAAGATTGAATATTTCGATTATTATTGTTCAGCTGTTCGGCTGGTCGGGTGTCCCTCTGAAATCTCGAAAACTACAATAGCTACATACTTCCGGTATATTGCATTATATTTGCGCTAAAAAATTAGTGCGGTGATTTATTATAAAGACGGTTCCGAAAACTTTAATATATAAAGATTATTCGCAGAAATTACATTACTAGAGTTTTCATAAATTATATTTCTATATGAAAATATTAGCAAAACAATAAATATGCTACTAAATTCTTAATTGACTCCCTTGCGCAACATTTTCATTTTCAAATTTTTCATTAGAAATTAAATTATTTTATGAAATACGAATTTTAAAATTGGATCGATTGAAATCATACAAATAAAATTTTTATACACTCAGAGAAAAATTTACTATTCAATAGTTAAAATGTATGAAAAATTTAATTAGAAAAAAGCAAGGGGGGGGAACTTCTAAATTGGTATGCATTAGTATGCATTAGTATGCATTAATATGCAAAAAATGTCAGTTCCCCCCCCTTGGAAAAAAGTTAATATAGCTCCCACCAGAGAATAGTTAATTTTTACTATTCAACAGTTAATTTTTTTTACAAAACGAATAGTAAAATTCAATTATTGAATATTTAAAATATTAACTAATAAAATAGTTAATTTTACTATTCGAATAGTTAATTTTAAATCCGAATTTAACTATTCAATAGTTAATTTAATTATTATAATAGTAAAAATATTATTTTGGTTTTGAAATAAAATTGCTTTTTATTTAATTACACTTATATGCAAATATTATATATTATATTTATTTACAAAACACATTAAATAACAAAATTTTTAACAAATTTAATAACATAACAAATATGAATTCAATGAAAAATTCTAAGTTCCGAAAATTGTTTTCTTGAACTTCCAGTAACTCAAAGGTTTCTACTTATCTCAACTGAAATTGAAATATGAACTTAATAAATAATCAGTTTAGTATTTCATCACATAATTTTACCTTTTGTGCTGGTTTTAACTCTTCTGATATGATTTTTTGTTTGAAATCTGTGAAAGAAAATATATAGTTGATATGAAAACCTTAAAATAATGGAATCAAATATGATTATACTCACGCCTTTATATCAATAATCTGTGTTCTGATCAGCTCTTAAATAGATAAATTAAATGATAAGAACTGAAAGAAATAGTATGAAAGAGAGAAAAGAGAATTTAAATTTTGCAAAAAGTCTTCAAAAAATTAAATGCAAAATAAATATTTTTTAAATAAAACTTTTTACCTGATCTAACAATCAAAATCCACACAATTACAGATCTTGTTATGTATTTAATTCATTTTACAAATATTACCACTACATTTCATTTCACTTATTGATTTTACATAATTTTAACACTCAACATATTTAATTTTTCTCACAATGTTTATAAAATATTTAACTATTGAACAGGTAAATTTAACTATTTTTGGTAGGAGCTATATTAACTATTTTATAGTTAAATCTTGCATACATTTTAACTATTGAATAGTAATTTTTGCTTTTAACTATTCAAGTTGTAAAAATCAACTACAAAAATAGAAAAAAAAAATTATTATTCGAATAGTTAATTTTTACTATTAATAGGTAAAACTAAAATTTTTTTAATTATTGAATAGTTGAATTTAATCATAAAATAGTTAATTTTGATTAAAAAATAATTGAAATCAACTATTGGTTAATTTAGCTCGTCGAAATTTAACTAGACGAATAGTAAAAAAATTTCTTTGAGTGTACATTTGAAATTTACTTTAACCAATACATCTTATCGCATGAATCTGTTTTATAAACTCATCTAATATTTCTGTAATTTCTTAACAAACACTGATCTGGGCATCAAAAATGCGCTAAAGAACACCGATCTGCTAAACGAGTACATGATCACTAGTTTTAATATTTTCAAAAATTTCCACTTTTCCCACCCAAAAACTGTTTTCATATGCATTTTTGCTTTTTTTTATGTTTAAAATTTCGATTGTAGCCCTTTCAATATAACTAAATTTTTCGAATAAGAAATTTTTATGTTAAATTATTCATAACTTTTGACTATTTTGTCATAAGAATATGGTTGTAGAAAACAATTTTTTGAAGAACCTTTATATGTTTTGCGTAAAATTAGTATAAATAAACAATTTAAGATAGTAAAAATAATTTTTACAAAGTTTATTTGAATTTTTTGATATAATTAAATGATGCTCTGGTAGCTATAGATTTAAGTTACATATTGCATATAATATATTATTAAAAATTACTTAAAATTATCTTTTTAACAAGCTATCAATCATATTTTTCTGAAAAACTGGTCAAAAGTTATGAACTTTTGAACATAAAAAAAGATGAAATTGGATGAAAAAAATGTTCGCACCTCGCTCTTTCACACGCAATGTGCGGCACGACAAATTTTTTTAAGTGTGGCATTTCTTATGTGCTCCACATATTTTTGCACATAACAACTCTGGTTTTATCAGCTGATCATTTGTATTCATTTTTTAAAAAAATTCATATTATTGTAGATATGAAGAAAATAACTTTGTTTCTGTTCTTTTCTTAATGTAATGAAATATTTTTGTATCAACGCGTTGTATACATAACATTTCGCTCATGAGTCTTAAGCGACTTATTTTGTGCTTTACATGACGCGATTAGTTACTAGGGTTTATTATAATAAAAAAATCAAATATTGAAGTGAAATAAATATTTACAAATAAACTTAAGTTAAATACGGAAATTTCCAAGAATGTCATTAAAATTAATCACTTGCGTTCAACTTATTTCCTTTGTTGCTGACAAAAACTTTTCCAGTAATTACAGTAGCGCTCAAAAGCATACGAACAAAATGATTTTTTGATTTCTTTTTCACTTTTCCAAATTTATATTAAATAATTTTGAGTATTCTCTAAATAGAGCATTAAAATAACTCATAATGAAGAAACATTTAGTATAGCAAAATGTTACATATGCAAATAAGAAAGCTCTTATAAAATGCTACTTCTGTGTGAGATTTAGACTCAATTCGACATTTCCATCAAAAATTTTACTCATTTTAGTGTTTGTTCGTATACTTTTGAGCACTACTGTATATTGAAATTATTTCATGTTTCAATTAAAATATTGTTATTTAAATTAATGTGAAATTTCCAATAAAAGTGACTCAATTGATTAGTAATTATTATTCCACGCGTTTCCAAATATTTGGGATAAGTATAAAAGTGTAGGTTTTTTGGGGAGCTATCAATCATAGTTTATTCAAGTGTGAAAGTAATAAGACGTATTTAATTATGACTTCAAGTGAAGAACGCCGCATTCTTACTCGTGTAAAAGTTGATAGGGATGATGAGATTATCATATCAGGCATTTCTGGACGTTTTCCTAATTCTAAGAATGTTGAAGAATTAAGTTACAATCTGTACAACAAGATTGATATGGTTGATGATGTTGAAAGACGTTGGAAACATCTAAATGACGAAATGCCCAAGCGTTATGGAAAAACTGTAAATTTAGAGAAATTCGATGCTTCATTTTTCTCTATTAATTACAAACAAGCGCACAACATGGATCCACAAGCAAGAATTCTACAAGAGCATGCATATGAGGCAATTATGGATGCAGGTGTTGCTCCAAAATCTCTAAGAGGTAGTAGAACTGGTGTCTTTATCAGTTGCTGTACGACTGAAGTAGATGAGCATTTTTATTTTGGTACTGCGATAAAGGATGGCATGGGTCTAACAGGCACAAGTCGTGCTTTATTGGCAAACAGAATTTCTTTTTCTATGGACCTCAAAGGGCCGTCGTTCACAATCGATTCGGCATGCAGCAGCTCCGGTTATGCTCTCGATTTGGCTTTTAATGCTATAAGAACTGGTGAATGTGATGCTGCTATTGTTGGTGGCACAAATTTGCTTCTTCATCCAGCAACTACTTTACAATTTTTTAGGTATGTTTTTTAAATTAAAAATATTTAAACATAACGTAATGCAAAGTTGAATGAAAATCCGAAATAGTATAAGCGTTCTGTAAATTTTGTCAATCTGAGAAAATTTGATGGAAAAGTTATGATTTAATTACGCAGTACATATTACACAGAGAAAAAAACTTTATAACTGGCATAAAGTTTGCTCTCATAAAGCAACTTTAAAAGCTTTCTTTTTGTAGATTTTATCAGTCAAAATTTTAGTGCGTGTGTGCGAAAATAAATAAATAATATATAATAATAATAATAAAATCTTAAACTTTTTCTAATATTTTTGTCAGTATGCCGCACTTTATTTAATATCAAAAAATTTCAATGTTTTTTGATCCAAAAAATTTTATATTTAATACAAGATTCAACATCTAAAAGATTCTTCTTTTTTCTTCGTTTCTCAGAACTTATAACCTTTGCATTATATGTTATTATATTACTTAACTCTTAATTTTGCGGAAAAATAATTAATAGATATAAAAATTAAAAAATTTAGACTTGGAGTCTTAAGTAAAGATGGCTATTGTCGACCATTTGACAAGGATGCTTTAGGTTATTGTCGTAGTGAAGCAATAACGGTGGTTTTTCTTCAGAAAAGAAAAGATGCTAAACGAATTTATGCTGAATTGGTTTATTCAAAAACAAATATTGATGGCTTTAAAGATGAAGGTCTTACTTATCCAAGCGGTAAAATTCAGACTAAATTATTAGCTGAATTTTATAAAGACCTTGATATTGACCCAAAAACAGTTGATTATGTTGAAGCGCATTGTGCTGGGACAAAAGTGAGTTCTAATTTATTCAATGAAATTATTCGTTAATAATAAAAATTTAAATTATTTAGGTTGGCGATCCCGAAGAATGGTAAGTAAAATAATAAATAAAAATCTTTTTTGAATTTTAATTTATATTTTTATGTTTTGATTCAGTATAACTCTCGAAACTATTTTTTGCAATGATAGAACAAAACCATTACTTATTGGTTCTGTCAAATCAAATATGGGACACACTGAAGGTTCATCATCACTTTGTTCTATCATAAAATCTATATTGATTTTTGAAAACAGAACAATTCCACCTAATATACATTTTACTGCACCTAGAACTGATATTCCTTCTTTAGTAGATGGAAGATTGAAAGTTGTTAACAAAATGGAAAAATTTGATGGCAATCTCATTGGTGTCAATTCATTTGGTAAAATTTTATACATTTAAAGATTTGTTAAATTTGAAATTTAAACAATTTTTTTTCATTTTTAAATTTAGGTTTTGGTGGCGCAAATTTTCACTGTTTGGTAAAAAGAAATCCAAAACAAAAAGAAAATCGAGGTATTCCTAAAGATGACATTCCTCGATTAGTTTTATGGAGTGGACGAACAGAAGAAGCTGTAAATGCTGTTTTAGAAAATATTTCATCACAACCTCTTGATGCCGAATTTATTGCTTTACTTCAAAACTCACAAATTTCTAATCCAACACTAAACACTTATCGCGGTTATGGAATTTATGCTAAAGATAATGAAAATACAAAATGTCTTGCACATCATGTTAATAATTTTGCATCATCAAAAAGGCCTATTGTTTTCGTGTATAGTGGAATGGGTTCACAATGGTAATATAAAAAAATTATAAAAATTATTGAAAAAATTTAAAATTTTAAAACTTTTCAGGCCTCAAATGGGAGCAGATTTAATGAAAATTCCAATATTTGCATTAACAATTGAAAAGTGTCACAACATTTTGATCGAAAAGCAAATAAATCTAAAAGAAATCATAACATCAAGTGATACATTAATTTTTGAAAATATTTTAAATTCTTTTGTTGGCATCGCAGCAATTCAAATTGGTTTAACAAATATTATGAATGCAATTGGATTGAAACCAGATTTTGTGATTGGTCATTCAGTTGGTGAATTAGGATGTGCATATGCTGATAATTGTTTGACTGAAGAAGAAATGATTTTATGTGCATATTCACGTGGCATGGCAAGTCTTGAAAGTAAAGTTATATATGGTGCTATGGCAGCAGTTGGTGTTGGTTATGATGAACTTAAAAATATGCTGATTGATGGTATAGAAATTGCTTGTCATAATAGCGCAGATTCATCCACTATTTCTGGACCATCAGATTTGATTGATGTATTTGTAAAGAAATTGAAAGAGAAAAATATTTTTGCAAAAAAAGTTCAAACATCAAACATTGCATATCACAGCTCTTATATTGATCCACTTGGTCCAAATTTACTACGACGTTTAAAAGATGTCATCAAAAATCCCAAAAAAAGATCTTCAAAATGGATTTGTTCAAGTGTCCCGAAAGAAAATTGGAATGATTTTGATTGTCGTTTTTCATCAGCACAATATCATTCTAATAACCTTCTCAATCCAGTGCTATTTCAAGAAGCATCAGAAATTCTTCCAAAAGATGCTCTTACCATAGAAATCGCACCACATGGACTTTTACAATCTATAACTAAAAGATTATTGCCTGATGGTTTACATTTTAGTTTAACGAAGCGTGGAATTAGTGACAATTCACTTTATTTAATTAAATCTCTTGGAAAGTAAGTAATTTAGCTTAAATTATTAAAAGAATTTTACCTTGATTTTTGTTATATTTTAGAATTTTTGAAAATGGCGTTGACATGGATATTTCAGCAATCTATCCACAAATAGAATTTCCAGTATCATCTGGTACACCAATGATTTCACCATTAATCAAATGGGATCATACAGAAAACTGGTTTGTTCCAAAATATGATGATAAAGAGCACAATGACATGCAAATTATAATAAGCCTACAAGATTCAGAATATGGATTCATTTCGGGACATGAAATTGATGGACGAGTTTTATTTCCTGCAACTGGATATCTTTTTCTCGCATGGAAACTTGCAGCATTACAAAATAAGGAATTTTTTGATAAATTTGATGTTGAATTTGAAGATGTTAAATTTTTGCGTGCATGCAATATTCCAGCTGATCCAAATGGAATCAAATTAACAGTTGTTGTTCAACGTGGAAGTGGAAAATTTGAAATAATTAATGGAAAAAGTACTGTTTGTACAGGAATTGTACGAATTGCATCAGAATCAAAAATGAGACAGTTTTATCATGAAGATTCGAAAAAGATTGAATTGAAAGCAAAAGATTTCTACAAAGAGCTTCGATTACGTGGTTATAATTATAAAGGTTTATTTAAATCAGTGATTTCTTCACAATCAGATGGATCGAGTGGAAATATCAAATGGCAATCAAATTGGATTGTTTTTCTTGATTGTCTTTTGCAATTACAAATTTTATCAAGAGACACACGTTCACTTGTATTGCCTGTGGGCATAAAAAAGCTTACAATTAAAACAAGAGATCATTTGGCATTGGCATCAAAACTTGATAAAAATGGAGTATTTAAAGCTTTCTATTCTTCCAAATTAAAAATTCTTCAGTGTGGTGGTGTTGAAATAAGAGGAGTGCAAACTCAAACTGTTAACCGTCGTCCACCAAATGGAATTCCAATACTTGAAAGTTATCAATTTATTCCACATTACAAGAATTTAGTTTTATCAAAAACTGATATTGCAAGATTTTGCATTCAACTTGCAATTGAAAATTTTGCAACTGCAAAAATTTCTGCGGTAGAAATTGATATGAATGATGAC
>CM031382.1:6090110-6101433 GCA_018290095.1 Polypedilum vanderplanki | reverse complement strand
AAAGGTAAATTATATAATGTAAAATTTTCAAATTTTTGATTGATTTTTTATATTTTTTCTAGGAAATAAGAGAATTACTCGATGCTGATATTAAAAAAGGCATCATAAAACCACTTAAAATGAATGTTTTTAATGCTGATGAAATTGTTCAAGCATTCAAATTACTTGCAAGTGGTAAACATATTGGAAAAGTAGTTTTACGTATGCGTGAAATGGAAAATTCAGAAAAATCAGTACCAATATCAGTTTTGCCAAAAGTTTATTTCAATCCTAATTTATGTTACATTATTTGTGGTGGTCTTGGTGGTTTTGGATTAGAATTAACTGATTGGCTTATTTTAAGAGGATGCAAAAATATAATTTTAAGTTCAAGTCGTGGAATTACAAATGATTATCAAAAAATTAGAATAAGGTGAGTTATTTGATATATACACATTGGTATAAGTTAATAAAACAATAAAAATATTTTCTTTTATTTTAAGTTTATGGAAATCATATGGTGTAAAAGTCATCATAAGTACATCAGATATTACAACACGCGATGGATGTATTGAATTAATTACAACTGCATCTAATATAGCACCAGTTGGTGGAATATTTAATTTAGCTGTAAAACTTCGTGATGGAATTCTCGAAAATCAAGATGCAAAAACTTTTACTGAATGCATGGCACCAAAAGCTTTAGCAACTAAATATCTTCATGAAGTTTCTCGCAGTCGTTGTCCTCTTTTGCATGAATTTGTTGTCTTTTCAAGTGTATCTTGTGGTCGTGGTAATGCAGGACAATCAAATTATGGAATGGCAAATTCTGTAATGGAACGCATCATAGAACAACGTCATAAAATTGGATTACCTGGTAAAGCAATACAATGGGGAGCAATTGGTGATGTTGGTATAGTTGCTGATATGCAAGAAGATAAAAATGATTTAGAAATCGGCGGAACATTACCACAACGAATTTCATCATGTCTTGAAGTTCTTGATACATTGATGACAGTGAAAAATCCAATTGTCAGTAGCATGGTTGTTGCTGAAAAACACAACAAAAATTCTGGAAAAGATGGAATTGTTAAAATGATTATGAATATAATGTCAATCAAAGATGTCAAAAGTCTTTCAATTGAAACAAAACTTTCTGAACTTGGTATGGATTCATTAATGACAGTTGAAATTTCACAAGCACTTGAACGTGAATTTAATTTGTATATAACATCACAAGAGCTCAGATCTATTACATTACAACAATTAAATGCTTTAGAAAAAGATGGACATTTTGATGAAATTGAAAATCCAATTAATAAATTTCAATTTCTTTTACCAAGTTTGGATGAAGAAAAGGAAGCTTATAAATCAATAATTAAACTTGAAAGTAACAATAATAATGGTGACAAAGTACTTTTGATAACTGGAATTGAAGGTAAAATAATTATTTATTATCAAAACAATATGAAATTAAATAATAAATTTTTTATTTTTTAGGAGTCGGAGGGAAAAATTATAAAAATTTTGCACGCAATTTAAATAATCCTACATATTTACTTCAAATGTCAAGTTGTTGGTATGCGAAAAGTCTTGATGAAATGTATTCAGCTGTTGTTGATGTAAGTAATAATTGGTTCACTTATTGTAAACTCCAATTCATACTTTAGTCGCCTTATTATAGTGTATTTTTGATCCTTTTATTGAAATTGTAATACAAAATAATTTAAGTCATTATTTTCATAATATCTGAAAATTTATACTATTATAATTAACAATTATTACCAAAAACTACTATAGATAGCTTTTTAGTTAAATAATTCTACTTAAAACGGTTATAACAAAATTTAAATAATAATTTTAAATTTATTTCTTCTACAGGATGTTTTAAAACTGTATGACAATGAAAAATCTTTCCTTTTGATTGGTTATTCATTTGGTTCAATATTAACATTGAAACTTGTAAACGCTCTAGAATCGAAAGGAAAAACTGGCAAAGTTATCCTAATTGATGGCTCACCAAAACTTATGCAACAAATTGTTCTACAATTTTTACCATCAAAAATAAAAAATGACAATGATATGGAAAATTTAGTTTTGAAACATTATTTCAGACTGATTTTTCCAAAAGAAAGAACTGATCGATTGAGCAAAATATTACAAGAGATAACTTGGGAAGAAAAAATGTTAAAAGTTGAAGAAATTTTTGCAAATTACAATTCAAACAGTATAGAATTTATTAAAAATCTATTTTTTGGATTGCTTCAACGTATAAAAATTGCTGCCAACTTAAATTTGAAGTCATTCAATCAGCTAAATTCACCAATTACTTTGATAAAACCAAATGAAATTACATTGCATGAAATTGAAGATGACTATGGCCTGCAAATTTATACTAAAAACAACATTCAAATCAACTCTTTAAAAGGAAATCATTCTAATATTATTGAAAATGTTGATCTTTCTACACTTGTTAACAAAATTTTTTCTTAAATTTTTTATTTTATTAATGGTTAAAAATGGAATTTTGGTTGGGACTTTATGTTTTATAATAAAAATTTTAAAATTTTTTTAAAGTTAAAAAGTTTATTTGTTTTTGCTCTATGTGTTTTTCTAAATAATCAAATTGTTTTATAAAAAAAATTAGGTTAAATTTTTTTAGCCAAAATATCAATGCTTGTATACGGAATATTAAAAGGCTTATCACCTTCATTTAATAGTTTGAAAATCGAACGCAGATCATCATTGAATTCCTTGAGTACTTTTTTAGGCATGGCTTTAATAAATGGATTGAGAGCGTTCGTTGTGGCTAAAAGTTTAAATAAAAATGTAATTTAAGCTTTTTTGAAATAAATATAATCCTACCATCAAAGCGCTCTCTTGGACTAAAATCAAAATCATGCTTTTTATATTCAACAAATATAACTTTGAATCCAATTTTTTCCAACAATTCTTTTACAACACTCGTTGCTTCTTCGTTGAAACACAAACTTGAAAAGTAATCATTGATGTTGCTTTTGTATTCTTTGTATTTAGAATTGACCAATGTTTCCCAAATGTTAACAATTACTGTTGAATGAATGAAAGTAACATAAAACCCTGGGGGGACGGACAGACCGTTATTGGTACTTAATTTGAATTAAGTACCAATAGCGCACCACTTAAATTTGGTGCACATCTTTGATTTTCAAATAAAACCGTTAAACTAGGAAGACTTCTAATTTTTCTGTCTTATTATATATTCATTGTTTAAATTGTTTATTTTTAAAAAAAAAACAAAATGGGAAAGAGTTTTATTCATTCTGTTCTGGAGGTGTCGGTGCACAAAAATCATTTTATGAAATTACGAAAAAAAAATTTGTGATGATAGCATCTCTAATTTATCTGAAACACTTGAAAATTTTGAACACTTTTTTCCTATTGAATTATACATGGCGAACTGTTTCAAAACAAGTATTGAGCACAACAGGTTTTCTCTCAGCGTCAATCAAAATTATGGAAGTTGTTTCTGCAAAAATTACATGTGATAGATGTAAGTCAAAATTTTTTGAATATGGAAGAAATAATTCAGAAACATGGAGTTTGTCAATTGAGATGAGCAATTTTATTCTAAGTATAGAATTTGCATTTGAAAACTCTCATCAGAGACAGAGTCAATTGATACTTTAAAGTTTAGGGAAACATTTAAAGATGTTATTTTAACGCAAGTCGATTTAACTGTTGAACACTGCTTCTCTACAATGAACACCATAATTTCAATTTTTCTTAAATTTCGTATAAGCTTGAACTACATCAGCTTTTTCCACATAGACGCAATGCTTATGCATCAAAATGCAATTAAAAATAATGTAAAATTTTTTTTTATTCTTCTAAGATTTTAATAAAGAAATTGAAATGAAAATAAGGTCGTTTTTCATTTGAAATTATTCTTGCAGTGTGCGCCTTCAGCACGCAAATCTCCGTAAAATTTTATTTGAAAATTAACGTCTAAAAATTCTGTCCGTCCCCCCAGGCATAAAACATTCCACCTGATCTTAGTGCAGTATGAATATTTTCAAATGCTTTTTTATAATTTTGAACCCAATGAAAAGCATAATTTGAAAAAACAAAGTCAAAATTCAACAACGTTTCATCATTTGACCAATTTTTTTCAATGTCCATGATCACAAATTGAACATGCTCATTACTATAATTTTTTCTTGCTTGCATGATCAATTCAGAACATTTATCAACTCCAATAACATCAACAAAATTTAAGCCACTTTCACCCAAAACAACTTCATGAAGGACCTTTCCACATCCGGTTCCAATGTCAAGAATACGCAATGGTTTGTCTTTGAATTGATCCTTTAAAAAGTTAACATTTTTTTTAAAAAAAGTTGATGCATCACGTAGTTGAAGTGAATTGTATTTGCAATAATCTTGAGTGAATTCCATTTTTGATTAAAAAGTTTCTTTTTTGTCTAAAAATATCTCGACTAAAAAAAAAGAAAAAAAATGTATGAGATTTTTGTTGAGTAACTAAATTAACACGAGCGTAAAAATCGTAAAAATCGACGATTAATCACAAAATTTTCAAAAATAAAAATTGTGTACCCTTATAATTTTAAAGGGCATAAGATAAGTGTATAGTAACTCCAGATGACCTCGGCCCAATTTTTTGAGATAAACATCTCGAATTTCATAAATTTTTTATGTTCTATTGAAAATTCATTTGAGAAGAACTTAATTTTAACTCAGCAACGGTAAGTCGTGGAGAGGTGGTTGATAGTTTGTTAGAAAGGTCTTGACGTGTAGGTAAGATAACAAAAGAGTTTTTTTGGGTAAGTGTTGACCCAAAGGTGGTCCACCACATGCATGCCCATCACATGGACCAAAAAAATTTACCAAAAAGTCATGAAATGTCGAGAAAACATGTCAGAAATATTTTTTAAAAGAAATCGACATGTTGCCAAGAAAGAAGTTCTAAAAATATATGAAATTCGTCAATAAACATACTGATCTGTGAGGCAAAATGCATTATAATCTCTGACCATCCAAGGCGTAGAGATTGATAATTTTTTTTAAAAAAAATATTTATTTTTGTGCTCACATGTTATTTTTATAAGTCAAATACTTAATATTTTTTAAAAGAAGAAAAATCTGTGTACAGAAATTTGTCCGCGTAACTCCTTCTTCCTTTTCGAATTCTGAGCCTCTATCAGATGAAATTTTCATCATGAATTAAAAAATACGAATAATCGCAAGAATTCCCGATTATTCAAAGTGTCTTCGTTTTAGTCTAAAATTTTTTTCTTAATGGACTTAGTTCTCATCTGAAGAAGAACAAGTCCACGAACAAATGTTCATGCGAGAGAAATATAAATTTTGAGAAATCATTTTTTAATTTAAGTGTCAAGTAAAAAAAAATGGAGTCAAAAGTTTTTACATACACTGCGCTGATAAAAAAATTTGTTAAGAAAATTTAACAAAATTTTGCATGATTTAAATTCTAAGAAATTTTGTTAGATTTTAAATAGTAACTATTGACTAAAAACCTCAAAAAAAAGCTTTAAAAAAATCATTTTAAAATTTAATAAAATTTTCTTAAATTTCATTTTGGATTTTTAGAAGAAAAATTGGGTTTTTTAAAATTATATCTGTGGTTTTGTTATGAGTCGCAAAATAAGCATCAACAAACGAAAAATTTAGAGGAATTTTAAAGATTCACATTTAATTCTAATTTAAAATTCCATTTAAAATCAATAAAATTTTATCCTTTTGATTTTTTCGTACTTGATTGCGCTTGCGAAGTATATGATTTTAAAAAGTTTCTTTTTATTAAAAATTTGCTAAAATTTAAAAAAGTTTCTTAAGAATATTTTTTCAAGTTTAAAAACAAATTTAACAAGCTTTTTTGAAATTTTTTTCTATCAGTGTAATAGAAATTGAAAGAAGACATCTTTATGATGTTGTTTTTCTCATTTTACTAGAAAGTTTTCTATAAAATGAACATTTCTTTTCACTTTATTCAAATGCAAAGTTCTCGACTTCTCTTAACTTAACTGTTGAACGGTTAAAGTTTTGATTTGTGAGCTGTTTTTCAGATACATTTGATTGTGATTTATATTCATTTATATAATATTTTAAATTTGAATCAAAAATTTCATATAAAATTTGATTTTTTCTCCCTCTCTGTGCCGCGTAAAGTTTTTTTTGAAAACGCAAAATCAACTTTACTTTAACTTTTACACAACTCTAGAATTACTACCACTTTCATATTTTAAAAATTTAATTCATACCTATGAACACAAAAATTATTTTTTTCCAGAATATTTTTGTTTCACAACCTTTTTGATGCACTTCACATTTGAAACTGATAACAAATATTTAATAATTTAAATTTTAAAGCTGTCTCTAGAATGTATGATGAGTATGTTCAATAACTGTTCTATTGAAATAACTGTCTGTTATCAACCGATTATTCTGCTTTTGTTTTTCAATCATTATTCTTAAACGAAAACAGCTAGAAGTAAATGGTGAAAAATATGGTATTTGTCAAAAATTTATCAACTTTTAACATGCATTTGATTTTGTATGTTATTATTTCTTTTTTGAATTTTTCAATTTTTTCGATATTTGAGAGCTTTGCTGAAATTTGTCCAAAATTTCAAATTTTTCTTTGCGGCGGACTAAATTTTTTCAAAGTCCGCCAGAAGTTTTTCGGTCTGCCACGTATTTTCAACGAACTTAATAATAAGTCGTATAAGTGAAAATTTTTGGCGTACTAAAATGGTCCACTGTAGAAGGAAACATCGAAAGAGCGCATTTTTGCCTAACAGATCAGTGTTTGGTAAAGGGTTGGGAAATGTGCGTATAAGAAGAAAAAAATGTGTGCACAAGATACAAAATTATGTGAATTATAAAAATTATGCTTGTATGTAAAAATGAATAAAAAGAAGAAAAATGTGCTCATATATTTCTTTTTCTTACACGCACATTTCGTTAGGTAACAAAATTTCTCATATTTTTAGTGCTATTTTCTTAACAAGTCTATTTTTTAAAAAAAATATTTCTGTAAATGTTTCTCGTCGTTACCACAACGTACCGTTGCCGAATTATGTCTTGCACAGCCAGCCAGCCATCGTGAGCCTAATAGCGTATTTTCTTTTGTAAAAATGCGCTAAAAATAGTCGACTACTTAAGCAAATATATATGGACGGCGGATTGTAATTTGACTGTGAAAATACACTGCATTTGATTTAACTCAGATTCTTTTTTTGTACAAACACTTTTTAGAGAAATATTTACAGTAGTATAAAAATTTTATTCGGTAAATTAACTTTGATTTTTTACAATTGATTGTTCTTTATAAAGTATTTTCATCACTGAATCTTCTATCATTTTCAGTAATATAATCTGAAAAGAAATATTAATAAACATATAGCCAATAATTTTGTCTCAAAGATTCATCTATTTTTGAATTCTATAAATACATAAATAGACTTAAATGAAATTCAAGAGAATTCAGAGAAAAATAACAAAAAAATTATTTTATTAATTAAACTTTTAGAGTATAATTAGAATTTAATTTCGAAAGGTCCTTATATTCGAGAAAAGACGGTAGCTTTTTTCAAAAATTTACTTAATTAACTTCAAATGACTAATAAATAGTAAATATTTGCAATACGCATATTTTTTAATATATAATTTGTAACACTTTTATTAGGTGCTCGAAAATGTTCAAAAATGCATATTTTTAGATCTATAACTACACTAACTTTACTCTAGCTCCCTTATATAAAAAGATTTTTCACAAAAATTTTTCTTCATTTTATATTTCTTTAATTTTACTAAAAAGTTGTAAAGTTTCAAATGTTTTCATTAAGAACTTTCAAGGTTATGATGTTTTTAAATTAAAGAAGAACAATTTTGATGATTTTTGTGATTTTTTTTAAAACAAAAATCAATATTTTTTTTTTTTTTGCAAATATCAACCGATCAATGAGATTATCACTTTGTTATTTACTTTTAAGCAATCACATTATGAAAACAACAAATTCATAGATAATATGTTTTCCCGAATCATGGTTTTTTGAGTATTTAGAATTATACGGTAACAATTTAAAATTTATATTGTGTCTGAATTTACATCTTTTAAAAAATTTTTGTTTAAAAATTTATTTTTTCCTTATTTTAAATAAAATTAATGATTTTTTGGAACCTCAACTGTTAAATTTGGTTGAAAAATAAGCTCCCTATAGCTATAAAACCATATTTATGACTTTTTAGTGGCTATCATGAACTTGGAACAAATCTTGTTCAATTGAGCTAAATATGATTTTTTGATAAATATTGAAAGGTCACAAAAAGTTTCATGTAAGTTTTACATCAAATAAATATAATGATAGAGCAAGAGAGTCTTTTAAGTGTAACATGTGGTTATTTTGGGGGTTAAAGATATATGCTGGTGGAAGTCCAAATATTTTTTTTTCAAATTTCGGTTTTTATGACTTTTAATGTAATTTTAGGTCGTCCAATATTGAAAATGTTGCAGTTTGAGGCTGTTCAGTATATGTGATGCATTAATTTCCATGAGCAGCTAAGAAAAGAAGAGAACGTTTCTTCTCTGTCTATAAATAATAAAAATCGAAAAAAAGTTATTTGAGATGTTTCGTATAATAACATCAAAACAAGCGTACACGAGTGCTATAAGTCTTTTCCTGGGTCACTGATTAATATTTCTAGCATCATTTGGGTATCGTTATCATTTTTGGGATTTTCCAAATTTCAATGACGTAAAAAGATTCATTGTACTCATATAAACCTAAATAATTTTATTAAAAACAAGAAAGAAAATTGATTTAATGATTTACTATTAATAAAACTTTTAAATCTATAAAATTTTTCACTTTTTGTTGGTTGGAAGATTTCAATATAGGAGATTCGTAAATTTCTTAAAAATATTTTTATCTCAAACTTATATAGAAAATTCACGAAGTTTTGTAGCAGATTCTATATGCACATGTTTGTTTCGTCTGAAGATGAATCAAGACCAAGAGTTTTCTATAAGATTTTTATGAAAAAAATGATTTTATTTATAAAATTTAGCAGATTTCTTAAATTAGATTTTTTAAGCCTATCAATCAGCATATTTTGATATTTTCAAAATTTCTTTATAATGCTTACTCTAAAAATTATTGTATGCGACTACATATTATATTTTTTATATCACATAAATGTTGAAAACTCTTTAAGTTTTGTATTGTAAAAAATTTCAAAAGTCATACAATTCATTGCAGTAGACAGAAACAAATTAAATATTGACCTAATTATTAAACTCTCAAAGCACCTTTTATAAAAATGAAATATCATCAGAAAACATGAAAAGTCAATTTGCTTAGATTTATCATGCATGCAATCAATAATCATTGACTGTCACTTTTACACTTTTTTCAGTAAAATGTCAGACATTCGCGTGTTAAGTTCACTTCTTTTTCCACTTGAAATTTTTGCTTTGCAATTTTTTTCACTTGCAAAGTTCGATGCAAATTCAATGTCAAAGAAATCTAAATTTTTATATTTTATTTTCTTTTTATTTCGAATGTTTTTGAATATTTTCAATTATTACAATTATTATAAATTTATTGCCATTGAAATTCGATTAAGAAATGAAGAAGACAACATTATGAGTTTTATTTTCAAACTTTTGTTAGTTATTGTTGCAGTTATTCGATCAATTAGTCAAACAACTGAAAGTTTCACAAAAAGAAAAGAAAATAAAGAATTTTTCATAATTTGTGATGATTTCAATAAATTTATAAAGAAAAATTTCAACCGTAAAGTTTTTTATAAAAATAAGTTTAGAAAAATTTTAATTCATCGATTAATTTTGGCATTTTCAGTTCCATTTTTAATTGAAATTTTAAAAATATATCAGAATTTTAAAAATTTCAATGTTCAAATGTTTTTTTTCGATGTTTTCTTTTGCTTTGATTTTACATCAATTTATTTAGTTTATTATAAATTTTGCTTTTTCATTGATCTAATAAATTTAAATCTCAAAGTTGTTTCTGAAACTTTAAATGAAATTTTTATCTCTAAAAATAAATTCTTAACTATAAATGAAAAATTAATTAAAATTGTGGCTGCAAGAAAATGTTACATATTTGTAATTGAAATGACAGAAAAATTAAATTATTTTATGAGTCGAACAATTTATTGGACTGTTTCTGGTGGTATTTTATGGATGTTAGTACTAATATATCGTACAATTGAAATGTATATGGGAAGGTCTGGAAAGAAATTAAGTGGCGGTTAGTAAAATAAAAGAACTTTTAATAATTGCTTATAACAAAAAAATAGTGGTCAAAATTGACCAATATTTGTAATATCATATATGCAAAAAAAATTAGTAATGAGTGTGAACTCTTTCGAAAAATCGATGAAATTAACAAAAATTTCATCAAATTCAACAACAAAATTTTTTTCATAGTTTTATACAAAATTTTTAGTTTTCAATATTGTTTTCATTAACATGAGTTCTTACCCGTTGAAAAATAAAAATATAATTTTTTCATTTTTCAGAACACGTTTCCCATTTTTGTCTTTCGCTTGGAATTTTAACTTCTTTGATTGTTTGCTGCAACAAAACTGATAATCTCGTAAGTTTACTGAAAAAGAAATTCTAATATTTTTTTGATATTTTATGCAATTCTAAAAAATCTCATCACAATCCATACAAAAATATCAAAATTACATGAAATATTTTCCATACAAAAAAAAAACAAATCTAGTATCAGGTTATCCGGAAAAAAATTACTCACATTTTACTCACTATATTCATGCATCGATTTCTCAAAAACCATTTGCTCAATTTATAAACAGTGAAAATTATAATATTTAAGATATTTAGGAGCAATTTTTAAGATAAATTTAAAGTTAATAACATTTGGTTTTCAATTTTTAATTTGTCTTCAAAGATTTGCACAAAAATTGAATTTTTTCACTCAAAAGTTTATGAAGATTTTTCTTCATTATTATACATCGAAAAAAATTCTCTTATGCTTGGTAAATTAACTATGTTTCAAGCACTTTTATGAACTGAAAGCAGATTTATAAAACCTTATGTAATTTAAAAGTTATGAGCGACCAAATTCATAGACTTAAAAATCTTGGTCTTTTCTAAAATAATTATTTCTCAAAAACTACTTGACCAACTGAAAAGATTTATGTACCAGTCGATTTGTCTTGGAAATGTACTACAAAATAACGTATAAAGAATTTCATTTTGTGTTATCATCAATTTTCATACATTTTCTAAATTCCTTTGTTTACAAATGGCGAAAATGTAAACAAACAAATT